>CAXDIG010000205.1:0-66436 GCA_963989225.1 Dromius quadrimaculatus
CAAAATTTTGCGTTTCCAGTAATTTATCAACGTGTTTTTCTGAGTCTCGTTGAGAAATTTTTTACTCTGTTAATCTGCTCAGAAGCAAGATTTTGCTCCAAAAGTGCATTATATGGCAGAATCCAGCACCGAATACATCATTTTTCGTGTTTTTAGAGTGCTATTTGCAGTTTAACAAACTTTGGAATAAGTCGTAATCACGCTTCTCCGCGCAGAATTTTCACAATCAAAAAGTTCATTTTCCTATTCAGGACCTCATAATATGTATGAATCTATCGACAAAAACATCATATTTCGTGTTTTCAGAGCGCTATCTGCAGTTATATGAAGTTTGGAATAAGTCAAAATTACCACATTCTGAGCAGTTTCAAAGTATCGCAAATCACATAAATCTATCTAATACAACATTATACGCATGAATCCGTCCTCAAATGCACAAAATTTTGCGTTTCCAGTAAGTTATCAGCGTTTTTTTCTGAGTCTCGTTGAGAAATTTTTTACTATGTTGATCTGCTCGGAAGCAAGATTTTGCTCCAAAAGTGCGTTATATGGCAGAAACCAGCACCAAATACATCATTTTCCGTGTTTTTAGAGTGCTATTTGCCGTTTAACAAACTTTGGAATAAGTCGTAATCACGCTTCTCCGCGCAGATTTTTACAATCAAAAAGTTCATCTTCCTATTCAGGACCTCATATTATGTATGAATCTATCGACAAAAACATCATATTTCGTGTTCTCAGAGCGCTATCTGCAGTTATATGAAGCTTGAAATAAGTCAAAATTACCACATTCTGAGCAGTTTCAGAGTATCGCAAATCACATAAATCTATCCAATACAACATAATACGCATGAATCTGTCTTTATATGCACAGAATTCCGCATCTCCAGCAAGTTATCGGCGTTTTTTCTGAGTCTCGTTGAGAAATTTTTGACTCTGTAAATCTGCTCAGTAGCAAGATTTTGCTTCAAAAGTTCGTTTATATGGCAGAATCTAGCACCAAATACATAATAAACCGTGTTTTTAGAGTGCTATTCGCTGTTTTAACAAATTTTGAAATAAGTCGAAATCACGCTTTTCCGCGCGAATTTTCACAATCATAAAGCTCATATTCCTATTCAGGACCTCATAATCGGTATGAATCTATTGACGCGCAGATTTTCACAATCTAAAAGTTAATATTCCTATTCAGGACCTCATGATAGGTATGAATCTATTGACAAAACCATCATATTTCGAGTTTTCAGAGCGCTATCTGCAGTTATATGAAGTTTGAAATAAGTCAAAATTACCACATTCTAAGCAGTTTCAAAGTATCGCAAATCAAATGACTCTATCCAATACAATATTATACGCATGAATCCGTCCTCAAATGCACAAAATTTTGCGTTTCTAGCAAGTTATCGGCGTTTCTTCTGAGTCTCGTTGAGAAATTTTTCACTCCGTTAATCTGCCCAGAAGTGAGATTTTGCTTCAAAAGTGCGTTATATGGCAGAATCTAGCACCAAATACATCATATACCGTGTTTTTAGAGTGCTATCCGCTGTTTTACAAACTTTGGAATAAGTCAAAATCACGCTTTTCCGCGCGAATTACCACATTCTGAGCAGTTCCAAAGTATCGCAAATCAAATGACTCTATCCAATACAACATTATACGCATGAATCCGTCCTCAAATGCACAAAGTTTTGCGTTTCTAGCAAGTTATCGGCGTTTCTTCTGAGTCTCGTTGAGAAATTTTTTCACTTCGTAAATCTGCCCAGAAGCAAGATTTTGTTTCAAAAGTGCGTTATATGGCAGAATCTAGCACCAAATACATCATATTCGTGTTTTTAGGGTGCTATTTGCAGTTTTACAAACTTTGGAATAAGTCGAAATCACGCTTCTCCGCGCAGATTTTCACAATCAAAAAGTTAATATTCCTATTCAGGACCTAATAATATGTATGAATCTATGACAAAAACATCATATTCCGTGTTTTCAGAGCGCTATCTGCAGTTATATGAAGTTTGAAATAAGTCAAAATTACCACATTCTGAGAAGTTTCGAAGTATCGCAAATCACATGAATCTATCCAATACAACATAATACGCATGAATCCGTCCTCACATGCACAAAATTACGCGTTTCCAGCAAGATATCCGCGTTTTTTCTGAGTCTCGTTGAGGAATTTTTAACTCCGTAAATCTGCTCAGAAGGAAGATTTTGCTCCAAAAGTGCGTTATATGGCAGAATCTAGCACCAAATACATCTAATTTCGTGTTTTTAGAGTGCTCTTTGCAGTTTTACAAACTTTGGAATAAGTCGAAATCACGCTTTTCCGCGCAGATTTTAACAATCAAAAAGTTCATATTTCTATTCAGGACCTCATAATATGTATATATCTATTAACAATAACATCATATTTCGTGTTTTCAGAGCGCTATCTGCAGTTATATGAAGTTTGAAATAAGTCAAAATTACCACATTTTGAGCAGTTTTAAAGTATCGCAAATCACATTAATTTATCCAATACAACATAATACGCATGAAGCCGTCCGAAAAATGCACAAAATTTTGCGTTTCCGGCAAGTTATCGGCGTTTTTTCTGAGTCTCGTTGAGAAATTTTTGACTCTGTAAATCTGCTCAGAAGCAAGATTTTGCTTCAAAAGTTCGTTATATGGCAGAATCTAGCACCAAATACATCATATTCCGTGTTTTCAGAGTGCTATTCGCTGTTTTACAAACTTTGAAATATGTCGAAATTCACGCTTTTCCGCGCGAATCTTCACAATCAAAAAGCTCATATTCCTATTCAGGACCTCATAATCGGTATGGATCTATCGACAAAAACATCATATTACGTGTTTCCAGAGCGCTATCTGCAGTTATATGAAGTTTGAAATAAGTCAAAATTACCACATTCTGAGCAGTTTCAAAGTATCGCAAATCAACATAAATCTATCCAATACGACATAATACGCGTGAATCCGTCTTAAAATCCACAAAATTTTGCGTCTTCAGCAAGTTATCGGCGTTTTTCCTGAGTCTCGTTGAGAAATTTTTGACTCTGTAAATCTGCTTTGAAGGAAGATTTTGTTTCAAAAGTGCGTTATATGGCAGAATCTAGCATCAAATACATCATATTTCGTGTTTTTATAGTGCTTTCTGCAGTTTTACAAACTTGAAATAAGTCGAAATCACGCTTTTCCGCGCAGATTTTCACAATCAAAAAGTTCATATTCCTATTCAAGACCTTATAATCTGTATGAATCTATTAACAAAAACATCATATTTTGTGTTTTCAGAGCGCTGTCTGCAGTTATATGCAGTTTGATATAAGTCAAAATTACCACATTCTGAGCAGTTTCAAAGTATCGCAAATCACATAAATCTATCCAATACAACATAATACGCATGAATCCGTCCTCACATGCACAAAATTTCGCGTTTCCAGCAAGTTATCCGCGTTTTTTCTGAGTCTCGTTGAGGAATTTTTAACTCCGTAAATCTGCTAAGAAGCAAGATTTTGCTTCAAAAGTGCGTTATATGGCAGAATCTAGCACCAAATACATCATATTTCGTGTTTTTGGAGTGCTATTTGCAGTTTTACAAACTTTGGAGTAAGTCGAAATTCACGCTTTTCCGCGGGGATTTTCACAATCAAAAAGTTTATATTCCTATTCAGGACCTCATAATATTTATGAATCTATTGACAAAAACATCATATTCCGTGTTTTTGGAGCGCTATTTGCAGTTATATGAAGTTTGAAATAAGTCATAATTACCACATTCTGAGCAGTTTTAAAGTTTCGCAAATCACATTAATCTATCCAATACAACATAATACGCATTAATCCGTCTTTGAATGCACAAAATTCTGCATTTCCAGCAAGTTATCGGCGTTTTTTCTGAGTCTCGTTGAGAAATTTTTGACTCTGTAAATCTGCTCAGAAGCAAGATTTTGCTTCAAAAGTTCGTTATATGGCAGAATCTAGCACCAAATACATCATATTTCGAGTTTTCAAAGTGCTATTCGCTGTTTTTACAGACTTTGAAATAAGTCGAAATCACGCTTTTCCGCGCGGATTTTCACAATCAAAAACCTCATAATAGGTATGAATCTATTGACAAAAACATCATATTTTGTGTCTTCAGAGCGCTATCCGCAGTTATATGAAGTTTAAAATAACTCAAAATTACCACATTATGAGCAGTTTCAGAGTATCGCAAATCACATAAATCTATCCAATACAACATAATACGCATGAATCCGTCCTCACATGCACAAAATTTTGCGTTTCCAGCAAGTTATCCGCGTTTCTTCTGAGTCTCGTTGAGAAATTTTTGACTCCGTTAATCTGCTCAGAAGGAAGATTTTGCTCCAAAAGTGCGTTATATGACAGAATCTAACACCAAATACATCATATTTCGTGTTTTTGGAGAGCTAGTTGCAGATTTACAAACTTTGGAATAAGTCCGAAATCAACGTTCTCCGCGCGGATTTTCACAATCAAAAAGTTCATATCCCTATTCAGGACCTCATAATATGTATGAATCTATTGACAAAAACATCATATTCCGTGTTTTTCGAGTGCTATCTGCAGTTATATGAAGTTTGAAATAAGTCAAAAATACCACATTCTGAGCAGTCTCAAAGTATCGCAAATCACATAAAACTATCCAATACAACATAATACCCATTAATCCGTCCTCGAATGCACAGAATTTTGCGTTTCCAGCAAGTTGTCGGCGTTTTTCCTGAGTCTCGTTGAGAAATTTTTGACTCTGTAAATCTGCTCAGAAGCAAGACTAAGCTTCAAAAGTGCGTTATATGGCAGAATCTAGCACCAAATACATCATATCTCGCGTTTTTAGAGTGCTATGCGCAGTTTCACAAACTTTGGAATAAGTCAAAATCACCCTTCTCCGCGCCAATTTTCACTATCAAAAAGTTCATATTTCTATTCAGGACCTCATAATAAGTATGAATCTATTGACAAAAACATCATATTTCGTGCTTTCAGAGCGCTATCTGCAGTTATATGGAGTTTGAAATAAGTCAAAATTACCACATTCTAAGCAGTTTCAAAGTATCGCAAATCACATAGATCTATCCAATACAACATAACACGCATGAATCCGTTCTCAAATGCACAAAATTTTTCGTTCCCAGCGAATTATCAGCGTTTTTTTCTTAGTCTCGTTGAGAAATTTTTGACTCTGTAAATCTGCTCAGAAGCAAGATTTTGCTTCAAAAGTGCATCATATGGCAGAATCTAGCACTAAATACATCATATTCCGTGTTTTCAGAGCGCTATCTGCAGTTATATAAAGTTTGAAATAAGTCAAAATTACCACATTCTGAGCAGTTTCAAAATATCGCAAATCATATAAACCTATCCAATTCAACATAATACGCATGAATCCGTCCTCAAATGCACAAGATTTGGCGTTTCCAGCAAGTTATCGGCGTTTCTTCTGGGTCTCGTTGAGAAATTTTTGACTCTGTAAATCTGCTTAGAAGGAAGATTTTTGTTTCAAAAGTGCGTTATATGGCAGAATCTAGCACCAAATACATTATATTTCGTGTTTTTAAAGTGCTTTCTGCAGTTTTACAAACTCTGAAATAAGTCGAAATCACGCTTTTCCGCGCAGATTTTCACAATCAAAAAGTTCATATTCCTATTCAAGACCTCATAATATGTATGAATCTATTTACAAAAACATCATATTCCGTGTTTTCAGAGCGCTATCTGCAGTTATATGGAGTTTGAAATAAGTCAAAATTACCACATTCTGAGCAGTTTCAAAGTATCGCAAATCACATAGATCTATCCAATACAACATAATACGCATGAATCCGTTCTCAAATGCACAAAATTTTTCGTTCCCAGGGAATTATCAGCGTTTTTTCTTAGTCTCGTTGAGAAATTTTTGACTCTGTAAATCTGCTCAGAAGCAAGATTTTGCTTCAAAATTGCATTATATGGCAGAATCTAGCACTAAATACATCATATTCCGTGTTTTCAGAGCGCTATCTGCAGTTATATAAAGTTTGAAATAAGTCAAAATTACCACATTCTGAGCAGTTTCAAAGTATCGCAAATCATATAAACCTATCCAATTCAACATAATACGCATGAATCCGTCCTCAAATGCACAAGATTTGGCGTTTCCAGCAAGTTATCGGCGTTTCTTCTGGGTCTCGTTGAGAAACTTTTGACTCTGTAAATCTGCTTAGAAGGAAGATTTTGTTTCAAAAGTGCGTTATATGGCAGAATCTAGCACCAAATACATAATATTTCGTGTTTTTAGAGTGCTTTCTGCAGTTTTACAAACTTTGAAATAAGTCGAAATCACGCTTTTCCGCGCAGATTTCCACAATCAAAAAGTTCATATTCCTATTCAAGACCTTATAATATGTATGAATCTATTAACAAAAACATCATATTTCGTGTTTTCAGAGCGCTATCTGCAGTTATATGAAGTTTGAAATAAGTCAAAATTACCACATTCTGAGCAGTTTCAAAGTATCGCAAATCACATAAATCTATCCAATACAACATAATACGCATGGATCCGTCCTCACATGCACAAAATTTCGCGTTTCCAGCAAGTTATCCGCGTTTTTTCTGAGTCTCGTTGAGAAATTTTTGACTCCGTAAATCTGCTAAGAAGCAAGATTTTGCTTCAAAAGAGCGTTATATGGCAGAATCTAGCACCAAATACATCATATTTCGTGTTTTTGGAGTGCTATTTGCAGTTTTACAAACTTTGGAATAAGTCGAAATCACGCTTTTCCGTGCGGATTTTCACAATCAGAAAGTTCATATTCCTATTCAGGACCTCATAATATGTATGAATCTATTGACAAAAACATCATATTCCGTGTTTTCGGAGCGCTATTTGCAGTTATAAGAAGTTTGAAATAAGTCATAATTACCACATTCTGAGCAGTTTTAAAGTATCGCAAATCACATTAATCTATCCAATACAACATAATACGCATGAATCCGTCTTCAAATGCACAAAATTCTGCATTTCCAGCAAGTTATCGGCGTTTTTTCTGAGTCTCGTTGAGAAATTTTTGACTCTGTAAATCTGCTCAGAAGCAAGATTTTGCTTCAAAAGTTTGTTATATTGCAGAATCTAGCACCAAATACATCATATTTCGTGTTTTCCAAGTGCTATTCGCTGTTTTACAAACTTTGAAATAAGTCGAAATCACGCTTTTCCGCGCGGATTTTCACAATCAAAAACCTCATTATAGGTATGAATCTATTGACAAGAACATCATATTTCGTGTTTTCGGAGCGCTATCCGCAGTTATATGAAGTTTGAAATAACTCAAAATTACCACATTCTGAGCAGTTTCAAAGTATCGCAAATCACATAAATCTATCCAATACAACATAATACGCATGAATCCGTCCTCACATGCACCAAATTTTGCGTTTCCAGCAAGTTATCCGCGTTTTTTCTGAGTCTCGTTGAGAAATTTTTGACTCCGTAAATCTGCTCAGAAGCAAGATTTTGCTCCAAAAGTGCGTTATATGACAGAATCTAACACCAAATACATCATATTTCGTGTTTTTGGAGAGCTAGTTGCAGTTTTACAAACTTTGGAATAAGTCGAAATCAACGTTTTCCGCGCGGATTTTCACAATCAAAAAGTTCATATTCCTATTCAGGACCTCATAATATGTATGAATCTATTGACAAAAACATCATATTTCGTGTTTTTGGAGCGCTATCTGCAGTTATATGAAGTTTGAAATAAGTCAAAATTACCACATTCTGAGCAGTTTCAAAGTATCGCAAATCACATAAAACTATCCAATACAACATAATACGCATGAATCCGTCCTCGAATGCACAGAATTTTGCGTTTCCAGCAAGTTGTCGGCGTTTTTCCTGAGTCTCGTTGAGAAATTTTTGACTCTGTAAATCTGCTCAGAAGCAAGACTAAGCTTCAAAAGTGCGTTATATGGCGGAATCTAGCACAAAATACATTATATTCCGTGTTTTTAGAGTGCTTTCTGCAGTTTTACAAACTCTGAAATAAGTCGAAATCACGCTTTTCCGCGCAGATTTTCACAATCAAAAAGTTCATATTCCTATTCAAGACCTCATAATATGTATGAATCTATTCACAAAAACATCATATTTCGTGTTTTCAGAGCGCTATCTGCAGTTATATGAAGTTTGAAATAAGTCAAAATTACCACATTCTGAGCAGTTTCAAAGTATCGCAAATCACATAAATCTATCCAATACAACATAATACGCATGAATCCGTCCTCACATGCACAAAATTTCGCGTTTTCAGCAAGTTATCCGCGTTTTTTCTGAGTCTCGTTGAGAAATTTTTAACTCCGTAAATCTGCTAAGAAGCAAGATTTTGTTTCAAAAGAGCGTTATATGGCAGAATCTAGCACCAAATACATCATATTTCGTGTTTTTGGAGTGCTATTCGCAGTTTTACAAACTTTGGAATAAGTCGAAATCACGCTTTTCCGCGCGGATTTTCACAATCAAAAAGTTCATATTCCTATTCAGGACCTCATAATATGTATGAATCTATTGACAAAAACATCATATTCCGTGTTTTTGGAGCGCTATCTGCAGTTATTTGAAGTTTGAAATAAGTCAAAAATACCACATTCTGAGCAGTTTCAAAGTATCGCAAATCACATAAAACTATCCAATACAACATAATACGCATGAATCCGTCCTCGAATGCACAGAATTTTGCGTTCCCAGCAAGTTGTCGGCGTTTTTCCTGAGTCTCGTTGAGAAATTTTTGACTCTGTAAATCGGCTCAGAAGCAAGACTAAGCTTCAAAAGTGCGTTATATGGCAGAATCTAGCACCAAATACATCATATCTCGTGTTTTTAGAGTGCTATGCGCAGTTTCACAAACTTTGGAATAAGTCAAAATCACCCTTTTCCGCGCCGATTTTCACTATCAAAAAGTTCATATTTCTATTCAGGACCTCATAATAAGTATGAATCTATTGACAAAAACATCATATTTCGTGTTTTCAGAGCGCTATCTGCAGTTATATGGAGTTTGAAATAAGTCAAAATTACCACATTCTGAGCAGTTTCAAAGTATCGCAAATCACATAGATCTATCCAATACAACATAATACGCATGAATCCGTTCTCAAATGCACAAAATTCTTCGTTCCCAGCGAATTATCAGCGTTTTTTCTTAGTCTCGTTGAGAAATTTTTGACTCTGTAAATCTGCTCAGAAGCAAGATTTTGCTTCAAAAGTGCATTATATGGCAGAATCTAGCACTAAATACATCATATTCCGTGTTTTCAGAGCGCTATCTGCAGTTATATAAAGTTTGAAATAAGTCAAAATTAACACATTCTGAGCAGTTTCAAAGTATCGCAAATCATATAAACCTATCCAATTCAACATAATACACATGAATCCGTCCTCAAATGCACAAGAGTTGGCGTTTCCAGCAAGTTATCGGCGTTTCTTCTGGGTCTCGTTGAAAAACTTTTGACTCTGTAAATCTGCTTAGAAGGAAGATTTTGTTTCAAAAGTGCGTTATATGGCGGAATCTAGCACCAAATACATCATATTTCGTGTTTTTAGAGTGCTTTCTGCAGTTTTACAAACTTTGAAATAAGTCGAAATCACGTTTTTCCGCGCAGATTTTCACAATCAAAAAGCTCATATTCCTATTCAGGACCTCATAATCGGTATGAATCTATCGACAAAAACATCATATTTCGTGTTTCCAGAGCGCTATCTGCAGTTATATGAAGTTTGAAATAAGTCAAAATTACCACATTCTGAGCAGTTTCAAAGTATCGCAAATCACATAAATCTATCCAATACGACATAATACGCGTGAATCCGTCTTCAAATCCACAAAATTTTGCATTTTCAGCAAGTTATCGGCGTTTTTCCTGAGTCTCGTTGAGAAATTTTTGACTCTGTAAATCTGCTTAGAGGGAAGATTTTGTTTCAAAAGTGCGTTATATGGCAGAATCTAGCACCAAATACATTATATTCCGTGTTTTTAGACTGCTTTCTGCAGTTTTACAAACTTTGAAATAAGTCGAAATCACGCTTTTCCGCGCAGATTCTCACAATCAAAAAGTTCATATTCCTATTCAAGACCTCATAATATGTATGAATCTATTAACAAAAACATCATATTGTCACGCTTGCAAGTCACTTGGTATAAATACACGTTGACTTTCGTAAATCAGTAACCTTATTAGTAAATCGATAATCAATAATATGGTAAACACCATATACACGCGAGGGCACTATGCAAGCCTGACATGAACTCTTAAACTCCTAATAGTGTAATTCCTAACTTTGCTAATACCCTAATAACTCAACCACAATTGGTACAGAAAGGCTGTAGCTTATCAAGGCCGATAGACCGCGAATACCGCAATCTTTCACCAGGGCGGATGACAGCCGAGCAAAGTATTTTTTGCTAAATATAATAAATGATAATGTAATCTCATAAATATGCATTCATTAGAATAAACACATTGATCATGTAAAATACAAAGTTGCATGCAAACGACCATGGATTAAGTATCTTGTTATCGGATACCTTATATGGTAAAATGTCATGATCTTCGACAGGAAAAGGTTGGTGGCGGTTGGTTATAAATTCCCTGAATTTATAATTGCGCACGTAATGAGTAACATATTTATGAGAAGCCAGGTCTCTTGTGGCTGAGAGGGGAAAGGGGAAGTTAGGAATGAAGGTATAAAGCTTAAGGTTAAAGAAAGGAGACGGATCAGTATCATTATCAGCCTCAGACGATTATCTGTCTGAGCTCTTGACGATTCTAAGTTCTTTGTGTGAAATATCCAAGTTAACATGGGTCGACTCTCCTTATCAACGTAAGTAATATTTCTTTTACGATTATAATATGTATTTGCTAATAAACATTATACACCCCATATTCGTTTACTATTCATTTGTCTCTACCTCATCGACACCTTGTTCGCAGCCTTAAGTCACGTGCGAGTGTTCTACCTTAGAGAGTGCTGTAATAGCCATTATGAAGCGAGTGTTTCTAAATTTCTTATCCAAAGTCTTTTGTGGACGTGACATTTGGTGGAGGCGCCGGGTAGAGGTTTAGATGAATAGATTTACGATCCCAACCAGCTAAATGCTTGAACACCTAGCAAAACCAATTTTCTCGCAATGTTATGTCAAATGCCGAACGATACCGATTTCGTGTAACACCTGCCCGCCTACTTCGTATAATACAACAACCAGTGAACGAGCATGCTATGCCATTAGCACGGTCACCGCCTCCTAACCCCAACCCAAGTTTCCAACCCTTATCACCAGCAACACCTGAAAATTTTCCTCCAGCAAATCCCCCAGACCCACCGACAGTTAGAAGAGCAATCCCACCAGCACCACCGCTCCCCTTAGAACCGTTGTATAATAATTTCTGGCAACAAATAATGGCAGAACCAACTATTGGCTCAATCGCGGCGGAGCAAGTAGCGGCCGAACGTATACAACCTAAATTACGCGAGCCAGAACGATTCGATCCCCAAGGTAAATTATCGGCAATCGAATTCTTACAAATTTTTGAGGAATCGGCAAATGCGCATAACTGGGCCGCGCCTGAAAAATTACGCTATTTTAATTTCTATCTGGAAGGGCGTGCGGCCATATGGTATCGAGGATATGCGGTAAGAAATCCCAACGCTACTTATGACATGCTGATTAGAGAATTCAAAAATGAATTCTTTCCGAGCGGTTATGATAGATCGTTGCAAGATGCATGGCGAAATCGTATGCAAGCAAGGGATGAGGATCCACGTGCATATTATTATGCAATGCTTGATATTTACGATAGATTGGGCGCCGACTTATCGGAAGAACAAGTTAAGAACACGATCGAGGCAGGATTTCTACCGGACATACAAGAAAAATTGGCATTACGAGATCCTAGAAGTCTGCGAGCTCTTAAAGCAGCAATAGATAAAATCTGCGAGACTGAATCGCGTGTACAGTCAGCTCGTGATCGGTTAACCGCAATAGAAGCGGCGAACGCAATGAAAGGAGACGAATTAGAGCGACGATTGACAGAGATGCAGCAAAAAATTACGCAAAATTTAAGAGCCGAAGTCCGTAGAGAACGTCAACCTATACGTTTTCAGAATCAGCCCCCACGTTATCAAAACTCTGCACCTCGCTATATTAATAATAACGTCCAAGCCCCACGCTATCCAAATTATACACCTAGGTATAATAATAGTAACAATAATCAGCCCCCACAAAATCAGAACCGCGTACGGTTCCAAGATTCGAATAATAGACCCCAGCAAACTAATGCGAATACCGGGAGAAGTGCTCCTTTTTCAATGCCCAATTCTCAGCGCATGTCGCGGACACCCGACGGTAGAATAATTTGTCATCACTGCGCTCGTCCAGGTCACATGATGAGAGACTGTCCGGACATTCAGCGTGGAAATACTAATATACAGGGAAACGGTGCCTCACGACGCTAGATGAGGCCCATAGCGTCGTGTATGAATTAGATTCAGGGTCCAATGATGAAATTAATCCAAAAGTACTGACAGTAGTAGGTAGGTTGAGAAATCAACCCGTAGATATCATTGTGGATACAGGGTCAGTGTACAACGTAGTAGGTAATGATCAAACCCTTGACTGCAAACAGACTGCGGTTAAAATGCTTCGCACTGCAGGCGGACGTTTAATACCCGTTCTGGGGAGTACTATACTGCCTCTGACAATGAACGCGTGGACCACAGACTTAGCCACCCTGGTGGTACCAGATCTGCCCTGTGACGTTATACTGGGTATGCAATTTTTAATACAACATAAAGCCATAATTGATATAGAAAACGAAATTATCAAATTTGGACGGCATACACAAATTCCCTTTAAAAGATGTAGCTGTAAGTTGGATAAAACAGATCCGGAACAAAGCGCGCAATTATCTGCTTCCACCGCAGATCAAAATTCCGGTGACGAAACTTCCGAACTACCGCAAGCATTTTATGAATCAACCATTCAGGAAAATATTAAATTATCACTCAGTCATGACGTGGAAGTTCCGGAGGAAACCGAGGTTATTTGCTATCTGACAGAACCTGATATGACGCAAGTCTCAATGAACTTGAAAAGTATCAATGGAAGATCAGATGCCAAATACAAACTTGGAATAGAAATTTTTGACATTTGGCCCCATGAATCTAAATTCGGTACATGGTTAGCAAAAGTAAGAAACATTAGTAGATATAAGCCCCGTAAACTTTTTAAGCACACAGCCTTAGGTTATATAAGTAATAAAAGCGACGTTCTTAACGGTGATAAAATAGCGACGGATGTTTTATATTTGGACGAATTTTAGAAGGTAGACAAGGTTCATAATATTAATCCCAAACTGACGGATCAGCAGAAAAAGGTGCTGACAGAATTAATTGAAGAATTTAGCGATATATATGCCTGGAATTCTAAGCAAATCGGATTAACGGATTTGGTAGTACATGAAATTCCGACGGGTGACTCACCACCCGTTCACTTGAAACCCTATCGCGTATCGCATAAAGAAAAAGAAATAATTCAAGAACAAATTAAAGAAATGTTAGAGGATAACATAATAAGACCATCCTCAAGTGCATGGTCTTCCCCAGTAGTGTTAGTTAAAAAGAAGGATGGATCCTGGCGTTTCTGTGTAGACTACCGTAAAGTAAATGCTATTACCAAACCCGACGTTTACCTATTACCAGTAATAGAGGATATGATGAGTTATTTAGGTAATTCCGCGTATTTTACAAGTTTAGATTTATTTAGTGGTTATTGGCAAGTTCCAGTCAAAGAATCAGATAAACAAAAAACAGCCTTCGTAACGCCTGACGGTCATTATGAATTTAATGTCTTGAGTTTTGGTTTAACTTCAGCACCAGCAACGTTTCAGCACTTGGCTGATACGGTATTCAAAGAATTGAAATGGAAAGAAGTATTGATATACTTAGACGATGTGATAGTATTCAGTCGAACATTCAAGGAACATCTTACCAGATTAAGACATGTTTTTGAGCGCTTACGCGCAGCGAAATTGACATTAAAACCCAGTAAATGCACTTATTTACAAACGGAAATAGATCTATTAGGTTTCAAAGTTTCAGCACAGGGATTAGCCCCTGACGAGAAAAAATTGATAGCCATAAAAGAATTTCCGTTACCTAAAAAAGTAAAGGATGTACAGAGTTTTCTAGGCCTTTGTAATTATTACAGAAAATTCATTCAAGATTTTGCTCGAATAGCACGACCATTATATGCATTAACGAAAAAAGACGTTAAGTTCAATCTGACTCAGAAAGAAATAAACGCGATTGAAACACTGAAAGAGAAATTAACTTCCGCTCCAGTATTAACTCATTTTAATCCAACCGCAGATATTGAAATCCGGGTAGACGCGTGCGGCATCGGATTAGGCGGTGTATTATTACAAAATATAAATAATCAGTGGCACCCGATAGCATACGCATCGCGGAAACTAACGCAGGCGGAAATGAATTATTCAATAACAGAAAAGGAATGTTTAGCGTTTGTGTACGCGCTAACACAGTGGCGTCCCTACATTTGGGGAAGGAAATTTAGAGTTGCAACTGATCATCACGCTTTGTGTTGGTTAAAGACAGTAAAAGATCCTGTAGGTAGACTAGCACGATGGAGTGTTAAGGTCCAGGATTATCAATACGAAATTTTCCATAAAAGTGGAAAAGCACACACGGATGCTGACTGTTTGTCACGCTATCCTTGTGGGGCGGTCTCTAAACAAGACGAAGAGAACGCTGTTGATGTTCCAACCTATACACTCGATCAGCTGAATCTCGAGGATCAACAAAAACAAGATGATGAGTTAAAACAAATAATTCAGGCCATTAACGACCCTGAGTATGGTGACGCATTGTTACAGCGGCGTGCAAGAAATTTCAGAATTCAAAATAATATTTTATATAAAGTAAACTCACAACCAGGTAGCCAAAATCTAGTAGTGATTCCACGGAATTTAGTCGGAGAGATTCTGTATAGCAATCATGATGAACCATTGGCAGGTCATTTGGGGTTGGCAAAAACAATCCATCGAATTTCGAGTAGATATTTTTGGACTAATATGAGAAAAGATATAATTAAATATGTGCAAGGTTGCCCAGATTGTCAAGCCCGCAAGGGAGTGGCTAATGCTAAACCTGCTGGATTGTTGCAACCCTTATCGATCGGACAGCCGTTTGACCGAGTAGGTATAGATTTATTAGGACCATTTAAACGTAGTAAGTCAGGAAAGAAATACATAATTGTTGCAACTGATTATGCTACACGATGGGCCGAAACTAAAGCCATAGCATCAGGTAAAATTGAACCGGTAGCGGCGTTTATTTTAGAAGATATTATTTGTAGACACGGTGCCCCGCGTGCGCTACTGAGCGACCGCGGCGCAGTCTTTCAGTCAGCGGTGATAGCTGAGTTATTACGAATAATGGGAACCGATAATAAATTCACAACTGCTTATCGCCCACAGACAAATGGATTAACAGAAAGGTTAAATAAAACATTAGCTAACATGTTGAGTATGTATGTTAATACTCCACAAACGGATTGGGATGAGTATTTACCTCACGTAACTTTTGCATATAATACGGCAGTACAGGAAAGTACTAAAATAGCTCCTTTTGAGTTATTATACGGGAGACAACCGGTGTTGCCAACGGAAGCACAATTATATGAAACGGTTGAAACAGAAATAGTCAGTCAAACGCAAGAACGATTGAAACAAATTAGAGAGCAAGCGAAAGCTAATATTGAGAGAAAGCAAGAACGTGATAAAAAGCGATATGATAAAAAGCACAGGCATATAGAATATCAAATTGGTCAGAAAGTTAAGGTTTATAATCCCGAACGTCATGTAGGAAAAACGGACAAATTATTATTGAAATGGTTTGGTCCTTATGAAATAGTAAAGAAACTATCCGATGTTAATTATGTAGTACAAAAGGGCAAAGGGAAAAAAGAAAAATTAGAGAACGTGCATGTAGCACGTATTAAACCATATCATGAACCTTGGACTCCTGAAGATTCGGTCCCTTTAGCAAAGAGATTACGTAGCAGTAAAGTAGTAAATGATTTATCTCAGCCGGAAATAAGTTCTGAAGATGAATCTGACGAATAGATATAATTAGAAAATTGTAACTATGTTGTGTAGGGTATGCTGAATCCTGAATGAAGCTTGCATGAAAATGAATGCGCCGCTTATCCGAATTCAAGCTTGGTTTTAAAAATGAAAATTAAAAAGGTATCAAATAGTAGATGATTTTATATAGGGAATGGCCAGCAGTTTACCTGCAGATCGTAGCGTTGGTGGCGGAACTAGAACAGCGAACCAGGAACCTCTTAATAGGGGTTCCGGACAACCTGGTGGCCCGTTTCCGAGCTGTCGTCCTGAGACTGATGGTTATTCCATTGTTGAGCCAGGTCGAGCAGGAGGTGGAGCTGATGAGAGGAGAAAATGAGCTGACGAGTGAAGAGAAGTGGCTGAAAATCCAGGAACTGACGCTCCCCGCACGGTTGGAGTTGGCACAAGGCCTGCTGAGTATGTTCGAAGGACCCGACCATACATTACCCTTCTTTGCTATGGTCGTAGCCTACATGTTTGGCAGGGCTGTCAACCTAGGGTTTACACCGGCTAGGGATTTCTCCGAGTTTCCATCACTCTTGGCAAGTAACAATGTGTATCCAGTGATGGGATCTGGGTTGAGGGAAGAAGAGATACCGGATGATAGACCTGAGGAACCACAATCACTTGACGGTGATCTGGGGGATCAGCAGATCGAGCACCGGTCTCCAACTCCTAAAACACTTATCCCCGAACTGGAGAACGCATTGCCAGAGCGGGACTCAAGCAGTCCTACGTCGGTGTCCACTCTGTCATCAACGTCGGAGGAAGCCGTACCATCGGCAGAAGGAACAGCAAGCGAAGATTCAGCAGAAGAGGAACTGCTGGTGGAAAGAAGGCCACCAGTAGTGACGGAGCACTTGTCAGTTGAAGAGCTCTCATCAGCTGAAGAAATATTAGAGCAAGAGCCTATTAACGGTGAAGAGGCACCCCCGGCAGAGGACTCAGACGACTCAGACGTCGACAGTGACATAATTGTACCGACCGTACTGACGACACGACCCCGCATCGATACACCAATACCTTCGACATCAACCGCGGTACTACCACATGAGCGACCAATACTAGAGGTGTCAGGGGTTCCCCGGGAGATTTTGTCCGAGAACGAATCCAGGGTGTACGCGGCCATCTCGAGTGCTACAGTTGGAGATGTGACTTGGCCTCGAGAGATCGCCGTCTACACCCGGGAGGGGGCTCTATGGTACTCCACCATATATCCAAGAGCGGGAAATACCCCGGAGGACTTTGACGAATGGGCGTTGCACGCCAGGTTCCGGTCTGGGGATCCACACGGGATGGAGATGCAGGAGGCGTTTAGAGTGGCGGGCGAACTTCTGCGTGATGCTGGGACGGTGATGACTGCATCGGGCCCATGGGAACGATTGTTGTTAGCCACCATCACCCCAGCACTCATTCTGAGAGTCCGACCGCTCGCGCCGGCTGCCATCCGGGGATCCTTGTGCTGGTATCACCGACAGACGGGCGTACAACGTGGACGGTGCGCCATTAACCAACTAAAACGAATACTTTTAAACCACCAAAATTTGGATAACGGGACGATACAACCGGACGACTTTCATGTTTCGCACGATGACTGGGACGATTATGACTAAATTAGCACGACGTCAAAGACAAAATTTAAATAAAAAGAGTCGAAAGCTCAGCCGGGGGGAAAACAAAATAAAGAAGAATTTTAAATTCAAACATGCATACACTAGACAACTCAGTAAACTTTTAACGAACTAACCTTTGTCTAGAGTTAAGATTAGGTTAAGGATTTTATAATGCAATGACTTTTTTACAGTGAGCTGTTAGCAATCCTGACCTTAGCAGTAGGCGTTTTGTCCATTCAAGTTCCAGTACGAGTAGTGGCGGGAGCCTATTGGAAAAAACTCCCCAGTACCATCGTGTATGAAGCCACAATTCCATTGACATATGAAACGAAGTGGTTGGGCAGCCAAGAAATACAACCTCTCCGGTCATCTAGAAAAATGCAATGTACCCCAAACGTACACCATTGTGAGATGTTCGACCACCTAGACAAGATGGGTAAAATATACAATCAATTGGTCAAAAAATTGGATTATTCCTTGGACCCTAAATACTTTCTGGATATTGAGCGATTAACAAGCAAACAATTGGAGGGACATTTACTCAACGAGTCATTCATAGACAACCAAGGACCTAGAAGCCGAGGGAAACGATCACCGATCGATCTCATAGGAGATGCCCTCAGTTGGTGCTGTGGAGTAATGACTGATTCCAAGATGCAAGATTTCGTGATGAATGAACAACAACTTGCCCAGAAAGTATCGCAATTACGTACTGGACTACATAAACAGTATCAACATTTGACGGCCATCACAACCCATTTCCAGGAATATGACAACAAAATGCAGACCACTTTAGGGAACATCAAAACTATAATAGCCAAAATTATCGACAAGGCAGAAACAAAATGGCAGGAAGGAGAAGAGTTAGTGGATGAGCTTCTTATGAATGACTTTATGGCATTGCAGCGAACTCTGCATGTCCTTACGTTGGTACGACAAAATGAAATTCTGAACGCTTGCAAAAATAGACAAATTCCAACGGCACTAATAACTCCTGGAATACTGGCAGCTGATTTGGATAAATTGGAAGTAAGATTGAACGACTACGGGCTGCAATTGGCGATACCACGACGAGATTTGTCACAGTATTACAAATTACCAATAGCCGAATGTGGACTGAGCGGAGACAGCATCGTGTTACATCTCAAAGTTCCAGTCAACCCTAGTAAACATTCATGGGAATTAGTGGAACTTTTGACAACCCCTTTTGGTTGGGGAAACGACACGTGTATCATAATGCATGACGTGATGTATCTAGCGGTCAGTGGAAAAAACATGCGTCCCATTTCCGGAGCAGGGTTACATCAATGTCAACCCTATCATGATCGACTGTGTTATCTACCAAGATTCACGTCAGATGCGGTTTACGGACCACAATGTGCATTCAAAATGTATGAAGGAGCAACCGTGGATGAGATCACCCAATACTGCTCTTTCCGGTGCTATCCCGCACATCAGACCATAATCTCCGAGGTAAAACCAGACACGTACGTCATCACGCATCCTCCGGCCCAAACCAAAGTGCGGTGTCCAGGGGAAGTCCATGAAGTTGACGAACTACATAATAAGCAACCCGGTGCACTTCAAGTTCAGTTGCCGTGTAGCTGTTCTCTATACTTGAACAACGAGAGGGTGATTCCAGCCCGAATTCCATGTGGAGAAGATAGCAGCCATCTAGAAGTTTTGCACGTTCTACCAGCCACCTGGACTACTTTAAAATCGTACAAAATCAATCCTGTACAACCTGAAGCCCATCCAACGTACGACAACTTGTCAGAGTGTCTTAATCCTAATTGGACTCAACAGGTCCCACATTTAAACCTATCAGCCATCAGCGGAACAACCAAGGAGTGGGAAGAAGCCTTCACACCCCTACAATTACATTACAATGATTGGCTACACACTCATTCTCAGCACAAAGACGTTGTGTTGTATGTATGGAACGCCGTATTGACAATAATCGCCATCAAGTTGTGGAAGAGTGGACGACTCGCAGCCTACATTCCAGCAGCAGCCGCCATCCCCACTGTTAAGGGAGATGGACCACAGGACCCGAGTCATTCATTAATAGTGGTTAATGGTATTTATGCCTTCACATTAACCGTAATCGTCATTTTTATACTCGTTAGAGTCATTCAATATACCGTTAAGAAGTTGATCGCCCATTTTTGTCCCTGGCGCAAGGGAGGCCAGAAATCACAAGTTGAAAATGAAGAGAAGCTGACGTTTAACGACTTTTTGGAAGGAACCCTCACGATTAACGGGAACACGGATGTCCCCGTTCGCATAGAAGATGAAACCCTCCAGGATCGACAACCAAGGTTGCCGAGGACTACTCAGCGGTTAACTGAAGTCTGCTCACGGAGCCCGGTGGCCCAGTAGTGGGAGCACCATTCAACGAGTACATTGGTCCCAAATTTCAAGTAAAATTCTCCGTGGAGTATCTGGTGAGGTATAAGGTTAGTGTCCTGCATGTCAGTCGTCTTATATAACAATTTTCTGATCAATGATTGGGTATATAGGGCCGTAGGGCTGCTGCAATTGTTTATATTATTTCCCGACGTCGGATGATTTGTTAATTGTTAATTTTTTAACCCTCAGGGTACGTGTTGCGTACGCCTGTAGTATTTGAGATAAATGTTTGTTTATTCAGGGGATGTGGACACCATCACTGTCTAAAGCTTGTTAAGTGCAGGTTGGCACTTGTTTTGTTGAAACAGAGTATTGTAAACTGATGAGTTAATTTTGAAGTATATACGGATATACAAGAATTAAATGGGTTCAGCATAGTAAATAAAAAGTGAAATTTCATGGGACATTATTTGGTTAAAGTAAAATCATTTTAGTCAGCAGCAGCTAGGGACAACAACTCGTGAATGTTTAGTAATTCTATTAATAAAATTTATAATCATTAATGTAATCGGAAATATATAAAAATAGTTTGTAACGGAAGGAAGAAGGAAATTAATTATAGAATAATCATAAGGAAGTAATTAATCAAATCATTTGAGCACGGGTGAACGATACTAAAGGAACAAAGAGCTAGATAAAAATTATCAATATGTTTATTTTTATAATTTTATGTGTAACCTTGTGCAAAACAAGCTATGGTGTAGTAGAGGTAAACACAGGTGCGTATATGCAAACCTCACCTGAAGTCATTTCTTATGAAACGTCAATTCCTTTAATTTATGACATACAATTTCTGTCTGAAAAGGTCAAAAGTAAAATAGATGGTTGTTGTAAGTCTAATTCGTCACGGTCAACAATTTGTCATCCTTTAATTAATGGCATTACAATTAGTAATCAAACACAGAAAATTCTAGCCAATGATGGTACATCAGCCGGATGGAGTTTTCAAATTGCTTCCAGAAATCACGTACAAAGATTATTCACAACGCCGGAAGAGTCGGCACTATTCAAAAATAAAATTAAAGCATATCCTATTAAGTTTGAGTTACAAAATCGAGTAATGAATCCAACTTTGACACTTAGTTCATGTGATGTTAATACGATTAATACGTTTTCTGGCATGCTGCACTATCAAATAAATCAATTAATAAGCGCATGCCATGCACGACATCTGTCACCGGACATTGTCGACATGAACAGTTTTCAACACGATCTAGCCGTTGTTCAAACACAAATAGCTTCAAGCGAATATCAATTAGCTATCGTGGACGCAGGACATTATTACGGACTACCGCTTACAGATTGCCTCATAACACATACAAACGTTAACATAGGTGTGCATATACCCATTATCAAAAAACAGGTCGCATCAGTACAGCTACGACGACTTATTCCCGCACCAATGGCCTGGTTAAATAACACGTGCGTTCTGTCAGCAGAACACACCGACTTGGCTATTGTAGGGTATAAGGGCGTAAATACAGTAGACATTATGAAACCAGAATGCGACCCACATCGAGATAGACTTTGCGCTATACCACGAAATCATGAAAATGTGTTGACTGCCACCTGTGCTAAATTACTCCTTGCAGGAGCTTCTATTAATGAGTTTGTCAAGCACTGTCCTATAACCTGCCATCCAGCAAAACCAGGAACTCGGTTAGTAACGGTTGTAAACACTAATACGTTCGTCTTAACGCACATATCTACAGTACATATACCTGAACTTAATACGACAATAATTACTGACTCAAAATATGGAGCAATTTGGATTCAACTACCGTGTAATCACACAGCCATTTTAGACAGACAAATCGTGATTTATCCTACATATCCTTGTGTAATTTTTAACATTCAATTTGAATATAAACAAATTATCCCAGCAGCCTGGGCTAAAACAAAAACGTTAAAACTACCTCCTTATGACTTACAACAATATCCTGTTTTTAATGGACTAGAAGAATGTCTTAATACCGAAGCTGTAAATTTAAATGAGTCAGAAGCTTTTAAAACTGTTTTATTATATGCACCATGGCCTGTTATTCTAGTATTTGTTTTAGTATATATTTGTAGACATGTAAGTACAGTAAGAAGGACAAGGGAAACATACGCTGATCTTGTAGCCCAAAGAATTTTCAGACGCGAAGCCACTGTTCCACCGCCGTATACAGCGAATGAAAACATACCAATACACACGCATACACAACCAAATGCACCGTTCGTTGACACCCATACACTCAGAACTAGACCGCGGCCTTTACCAAGGACGCCGTCCTATCATGAGTCCGCTAACAGTTCAGAGAGTTCTTACGTAACTCCTACGTCACCACACGCTCCAGCATACACAGTAATGTACCAGGTGCGACCGTCACCCGAATACGAGGCAGTGGTGGAAACGTCTCCGCTAACACAAGTGTCAGGGTATGTTCCAATGTCTAGATACCCTGTCATGTCGAGGGCGACATGAGCTAGGGGGGGGGAAATGTCACGCTTGCAAGTCACTTGGTATAAATACACGTTGACTTTCGTAAATCAGTAACCTTATTAGTAAATCGATAATCAATAATATGGTAAACACCATATACACGCGAGGGCACTATGCAAGCCTGACATGAACTCTCAAACTCCTAATAGTGTAATTCCTAACTTTGCTAATACCCTAATAACTCAACCACAATTGGTACAGAAAGGCTGTAGCTTATCAAGGCCGATAGACCGCGAATACCGCAATCTTTCACCAGGGCGGATGACAGCCGAGCAAAGTATTTTTTGCTAAATATAATAAATGATAATGTAATCTCATAAATATGCATTCATTAGAATAAACACATTGATCATGTAAAATACAAAGTTGCATGCAAACGACCATGGATTAAGTATCTTGTTATCGGATACCTTATATGGTAAAATGTCATGATCTTCGACAGGAAAAGGTTGGTGGCGGTTGGTTATAAATTCCCTGAATTTATAATTGCGCACGTAATGAGTAACATATTTATGAGAAGCCAGGTCTCTTGTGGCTGAGAGGGGAAAGGGGAAGTTAGGAATGAAGGTATAAAGCTTAAGGTTAAAGAAAGGAGACGGATCAGTATCATTATCAGCCTCAGACGATTATCTGTCTGAGCTCTTGACGATTCTAAGTTCTTTGTGTGAAATATCCAAGTTAACATGGGTCGACTCTCCTTATCAACGTAAGTAATATTTCTTTTACGATTATAATATGTATTTGCTAATAAACATTATACACCCCATATTCGTTTACTATTCATTTGTCTCTACCTCATCGACACCTTGTTCGCAGCCTTAAGTCACGTGCGAGTGTTCTACCTTAGAGAGTGCTGTAATAGCCATTATGAAGCGAGTGTTTCTAAATTTCTTATCCAAAGTCTTTTGTGGACGTGACAATATTTCGTGTTTTCAGAGCGCTATCTGCAGTTATATGAAGTTTGAAATAAGTCAAAATTACCACATTCTGAGCAGTTTCAAAGTATCGCAAATCACTGAAATCTATCCAATACAACATAATACGCATGAATCCGTCCTCACATGCACAAAATTTCGCGTTTTCAGCAAGTTGTCCGCGTTTTTTCTGAGTCTCGTTGAGAAATTTTTAACTCCGTAAATCCGCTAAGAAGCAAGATTTTGTTTCAAAAGAGCGTTATATGGCAGAATCTAGCACCAAATACATCATATTTCGTGTTTTTGGAGTGCTATTTGCAGTTTTACAAACTTTGGAATAAGTCAAAATCACGCTTTTCCGCGCGGATTTTCACAATCAAAAAGTTCATATTCCAATTCAGGACCTCATAATATGTATGAATCTATTGACAAAAACATCATATTTCGTGTTTTTGGAGCGCTATCTGCAGTTATATGAAGTTTGAAATAAGTCAAAATTACCACATTCTGAGCAGTTTCAAAGTATCGCAAATCACATAAAACTATCCAATACAACATAATACGCATGAATCCGTCCTCGAATGCACAGAATTTTGCGTTTCCAGCAAGTTGTCGGCGTTTTTCCTGAGTCTCGTTGAGAAATTTTTGACTCTGTAAATCTGCTCAGAAGCAAGACTAAGCTTCAAAAGTGCGTTATATGGCAGAATCTAGCACAAAATACATCATATCTCGTGTTTTTAGAGTGCGATGCGCAGTTTCACAAACTTTGGAATAAGTCAAAATCACCCTTTTCCACGCCGATTTTCACTATCAAAAAGTTCATATTTCTATTCAGGACCTCATAATAAGTATGAATCTATTGACAAAAACATCATATTTCGTGTTTTCAGAGCGCTATCTGCAGTTATATGGAGTTTGAAATAAGTCAAAATTACCACATTCTGAGCAGTTTCAAAGTATCGCAAATCACATAGATCTATCCAATACAACATAATACGCATGAATCCGTTCTCAAATTCACAAAATTTTTTGTTCCCAGCGAATTATCAGCGTTTTTTCTTAGTCTCGTTGAGAAATTTTTGACTCTGTAAATCTGCTCAGAAGCAAGATTTTGCTTCAAAAGTGCATTATATGGCAGAATATAGCACTAAATACATCATATTCCGTGTTTTTAGATTGCTATCTGCAGTTTTACAAAATTTGAAATAAGTCGAAATCACGCTTTTCCGCGCAGATTTTCACAATCAAAAAGTTCATATTCCTATTCGGGACCTCATAATATGTATGAATCTATTGACAAAAACATCATATTTCGTGTTTTCAGAGCGCTATCTGCAGTTATATGAAGTTTGAAACAAGTCAAAATTACCACATTCTGAGCAGTTTTAAAGTATCGCAAATCACATTAATTCATCCAATACAACATGATACGCATGAATCCGTCCTCAAATGCACAAAGTTTTGCGTTTCCAGCAAGTTATCGGCGTTTTTTCTGAGTCTCGTTGAGAAATTTTTGATTTTGTAAATCTGCTCAGAAGCAAGATTTTGCTTCAAAAATCGTTATATGGCAGAATCCAGCACCAAATACATCATATACCGTGTTTTTAGAGTGCTATTCGCTGTTTTACAAACTTTGAAATAAGTCGAAATCACGCTTTTCCGCGCGAATTTTCACAATCAAAAAGCTCATATTCCTATTCAGGACCTCATAATCGGTATAAATCTATTGACAAAAACTTCATATTTCGTGTTTTCAGAGCGCTATCTGCAGTTATATGGAGTTTGAAATGAGTCAAAGTTACCACATTCTGAGCAGTTTCAAAGTAGCGCAAATCACATGAATCTATACAATGCAACATAATACGCATGAATCCGTTCTCAAATGCACAAAATTCTGCGTTTCCAGCAAGTTATCGGCGTTCTTTCTGCGTCTTGTTGAGAAATTTTAGACCCTGTTAATCTGCTCAGAAGCAAGATTTTGCTTCAAAAGTTCGTTATATGGCAGAATCTAGCACCAAATACATCATATTTCGTGTTTTCAGTGTGCTATTCGCTGTTTTACAAACTTTGAAATAAGTCAGAATCACGCTTTTCCGCGCGGATTTTTACAATCAAAAAGTTAATATTCCTATTCAGGACCTCATGATAGGTATGAATCTATTGACAAAAACATCATATTCCGTGTTTTCAGAGCGCTATCTGCAGTTATATGAAGTTTGAAATAAGTCAAAATTACCACATTCTGGGAAGTTTCAAAGTATCGCAAATCACATAAATCTATCCAATACAACATATTACGCATGAATCCGTCCTCAAATGCTCAAAATTCTGAGTTTCCAGCAAGTTATCGGCGTTTTTTCTGAATCTCGTTGAGAAATTCTAGACTCTGTAAATCGGCTCAGAAGCAAGATTTTGCTTCAAAAGTGCGTTATATGGCAGAATCTAGCACAAAATACATCATTTTCCGTGTTTTTAGAGTGCTATTTGCAGTTTAACAAACTTTGGAATAAATCGGAATCAGGCTTTTCTGCGCAGATTTACACAATCAAAAAGTTCATATTCCTATTCAGGACCCCATTATATGTATGAATCTATCGACAAAAACATCATATTTTGTGTTTCCAGAGCGCTATCTGCAGTTATATGAAGTTTGAAATAAGTCAAAATTACCACATTCTGAGCAGTTTCAAAGTATCGCAAATCACATAAATCTATCCAATACGACATAATACGCGTGAATCCGTCTTCAAATCCACAAAATTTTGCGTTTTCAGCAAGTTATCGGCGTTCTTCCTAAGTCTCGTTGAGAAATTTTTGACTCTGTAAATCTGCTCAGAAGGAAGATTTTGTTTCAAAAGTGCGTTATATGGCAGAATCTAGCATCAAATACATCATATTTCCTGTTTTTAGAGTGCTTCCTGCAGTTTTACAAACTTTGAAATAAGTCGAAATCACGCTCTTCCGCGCAGATTTTCACAATCAAAAAGATCATATTCCTATTCAAGACCTCATAATATGTATGAATCTATTAACAAAAACATCATATTTCGTGTTTTCAGAGCGCTATCTGCAGTTATATGAAGTTTGAAATAAGTCAAAATTACCACATTCTGAGCAGTTTCAAAGTATCGCAAATCACATAAATCTATCCAATACAACATAATACGCATGGATCCGTCCTCACATGCACAAAATTTCGCGTTTCCAGCAAGTTATCCGCGTTTTTTCTGAGTCTCGTTGAGAAATTTTTGAGTCCGTAAATCTGCTCAGAAGCAAGATTTTGCTCCAAAAGTGCGTTATATGACAGAATCTAACACCAAATACATCATATTTCGTGTTTTTGGAGAGCTAGTTGCAGTTTTACAAACTTTGGAATAAGTCGAAATCAACGTTTTCCGCGCGGATTTTCACAATCAAAAAGTTCATATTCCTATTCAGGACCTCATAATATGTATGAATCTATTGACAAAAACATCATATTTCGTGTTTTTGGAGCGCTATCTGCAGTTATATGAAGTTTGAAATAAGTCAAAATTACCACATTCTGAGCAGTTTCAAAGTATCGCAAATCACATAAAACTATCCAATACAACATAATACGCATGAATCTGTCCTCGAATGCACAGAATTTTGCGTTTCCAGCAAGTTGTCGGCGTTTTTCCTGAGTCTCGTTGAGAAATTTTTGACTCTGTAAATCTGCTCAGAAGCAAGACTAAGCTTCAAAAGTGCGTTATATGGCAGAATCTAGCACAAAATACATCATATCTCGTGTTTTTAGAGTGCGATGCGCAGTTTCACAAACTTTGGAATAAGTCAAAATCACCCTTTTCCGCGCCGATTTTCACTATCAAAAAGTTCATATTTCTATTCAGGACCTCATAATAAGTATGAATCTATTGACAGAAACATCATATTTCGTGTTTTCAGAGCGCTATCTGCAGTTATATGGAGTTTGAAATAAGTCAAAATTACCACATTCTGAGCAGTTTCAAAGTATCGCAAATCACATAGATCTATCCAATACAACATAATACGCATGAATCCGTTCTCAAATTCACAAAATTTTTCGTTCCCAGCAAATTATCAGCGTTTTTTCTTAGTCTCGTTGAGAAATTTTTGACCCTGTAAATCTGCTCAGAAGCAAGATTTTGCTTCAAAAGTGCATTATATGGCAGAATATAGCACTAAATACATCATATTCCGTGTTTTTAGATTGCTATTTGCAGTTTTACAAACTTTGAAATAAGTCGAAATCACGCTTTTCCGCGCAAATTCTCACAATTAAAAAGTTCATATTCCTATTCAGGACCTCATAATATGTATGAATCTTTCGACAAAAACATCATATTTCCTGTTTTCAGAGCGCTATCTGCAGTTATATAAAGTTTGAAATAAGTCAAAATTACCACATTCTGAGCAGTTTCAAAGTATCGCAAATCATATAAACCTATCCAATTCAACATTATACGCATGAATCCGTCCTCAAATGCTCAAGATTTGGCGTTTCCAGCAAGTTATCGGCGTTTCTTCTGGGTCTCGTTGAGAAATTTTTGACTGTGTAAATCTGATCAGAAGGAAGATTTTGCTTCAAAAGTGCGTTATATGGCAGAATCTGGCACCAAATACATCATATTTCGTGTTTTTAGAGTGCTCTTTGCAGTTTTACAAACTTTGGAATAAGTCGAAATCACGCTTTTCCGCGAAGATTTTAACAATCAAAAAGTTCATATCCCTATTCAGGACCTCATAATAAGTATGGATCTATTTACAAGAACATCATATTTCGTGTTTTCAGAGCGCTATCTGCAGTTATATGAAGTTTGAAATAAGTCAAAATTACCACATTCTGAGCAGTTTTGAAGTATCGCAAATCACATTAATTTATCCAATACAACATGATACGCATGAATCCGTCCTCAAATGCACAAAATTTTGCGTTTCCAGCAAGTTATCGGCGTTTTCTCTAAGTCTCGTTGAGAAATTTTTGACTTTGTGAATCTGCTCAGAAGCAAGATTTTGCTTCAAAAATCGTTATATGGCAGAATCTAGCACCAAATACATCATATACCGTGTTTTTAGAGTGCTATTCGCTGTTTCACAAACTTTGAAATAAGTCGAAATCACGCTTTTCCGCGCGAATTTTCACAATCAAAAAGCTCATATTCCTATTCAGGACCTCATAATCGGTATAAATCTATCGACAAAAACTTCATATTTCGTGTTTTCAGAGCGCTATCTGCAGTTATATGGAGTTTGAAATAAGTCAAAGTTACCACATTCTGAGCAGTTTCAAAGTAGCGCAAATCACATGAATCTATACAATGCAACATAATACGCATGAAACCGTCCTCAAATGCACAAAATTTTGCGTTTCCAGCAAGTTATCGGCGTTCTTTCTGAGTCTTGTTGAGAAATTTCAGACCCTGTTAATCTGCTCAGAAGCAAGATTTTGCTTCAAAAGTTCGTTATATGGCAGAATCTAGCACCAAATACATCATATTTCGTGTTTTCAGTGTGCTATTCGCTGTTTTACAAACTTTGAAATGAGTCAGAAACACGCTTTTCCGCGCGGATTTTCACAATCAAAAAGTTAATATTCCTATTCAGGACCTCATGATAGGTATGAATCTATTGACAAAAACATCATATTCCGTGTTTTCAGAGCGCTATTTGCAGTTATATGAAGTTTGAAATAAGTCAAAATTACCACATTCTGAGAAGTTTCAAAGTATCGCAAATCACATAAATCTATCCAATACAACATAATACGCATGAATCCGTCCTCAAATGCTCAAAATTTTGAGTTTACAGCAAGTTATCGGCGTTTTTTCTGAATCTCGTTGAGAAGTTCAAGACTCTGTAAATCGGCTCAGAAGCAAGATTTTGCTTCAAAAGTGCGTTATATGGCAGAATCTAGCACAAAATACATCATTTTCCGTGTTTTTAGAGTGCTATTTGCAGTTTAACACACTTTGGAATAAATCGGAATCAGGTTTTTCTGCGCAGATTTTCACAATCAAAAAGTTCATATTCCTATTCAGGACCCCATTATATGTATGAATCTATCGACAAAAACATCATATTTCGTGTTTCCAGAGCGCTATCTGCAGTTATATGAAGTTTGAAATAAGTCAAAATTACCACATTCTGAGCAGTTTCAAAGTATCGCAAATCACATAAATCTATCCAATACGACATAATACGCGTGAATCCGTCTTCAAATCCACAAAATTTTGCGTTTTCAGCAAGTTATCGGCGTTTTTCCTAAGTCTCGTTGAGAAATTTTTGACTCTGTAAATCTGCTTAGAAGGAAGATTTTGTTTCAAAAGTGCGTTATATGGCAGAATCTAGCATCAAATACATCATATTTCCTGTTTTTAGAGTGCTTTCTGCAGTTTTACAAACTTTGAAAATAAGTCGAAATCACGCTTTTCCGCGCAGATTTTCAAAATCAAAAAGTTCATATTCCTATTCAAGACCTCATAATTTGTATGAATCTATTAACAAAAACATCATATTTCGTGTTTTCAGAGCGCTATCTGCAGTTATATGAAGTTTGAAATAAGTCGTTTGAAATAAGTCAAAATTACCACATTCTGAGCAGTTTCAAAGTATCGCAAATCACATAAATCTATCCAATACAACATAATACGCATGGATCCGTCCTCACATGCACAAAATTTCGCGTTTCCAGCAAGTTATCCGCGTTTTTTCTGAGTCTCGTTGAGAAATTTTCAACTCCGTAAATCTGCTAAGAAGCAAGATTTTGCTTCTAAAGAGCGTTATATGGCAGAATCTTGCACCAAATACATCATATTTCGTGTTTTTGGAGTGCTATTTGCAGTTTTACAAACTTTGGAATAAGTCGAAATCACGCTTTTCTGCGCGGATTTCCACAATCAAAAAGTTCATATTCCTATTCAGGACCTCATAATATGTATGAATCTATTGACAAAAACATCATATTCCGTGTTTTCGGAGCGCTATTTGCAGTTATATGAAGTTTGAAATAAGTCATAATTACCACATTCTGAGCAGTTTTAAAGTATCGCAAATCACATTAATCTATCCAATACAACATAATACGCATAAATCCGTCTTTAGATGCACAAAATTCTGCATTTCCAGCAAGTTATCGGCGTTTTTTCTGAGTCTCGTTGAGAAATTTTTGACTCTGTAAATCTGCTCAGAAGCAAGATTTTGCTTCAAAAGTTTGTTATATTGCAGAATTTAGCACCAAATACATCATATTTCGTGTTTTCAAAGTGCTATTCGCTGTGTTACAAACTTTGAAATAAGTCGAAATCACGCTTTTCCGCGCGGATTTTCACAATCAAAAACCTCATAATAGGTATGAATCTATTGACAAAAACATCATATTCCGTGTTTTCAGAGCGCTATCCGCAGTTATATGAAGTTTGAAATAACTCAAAATTACCACATTCTGAGCAGTTTCAAAGTATCGCAAATCACATAAATCTATCCAATACAACATAATACGCATGAATCCGTCCTCACATGCACAAAATTTTGCGTTTCCAGCAAGTTATCCGCGTTTCTTCTGAGTCTCGTTGAGAAATTTTTGACTCCGTAAATCTGCTCAGAAGCAAGATTTTGCTCCAAAAGTGCGTTATATGACAGAATCTATCACCAAATACATCATATTTCGTGTTTTTGGAGAGCTGGTTGCAGTTTTACAAACTTTGGAATAAGTCGAAATCAACGTTTTCCGCGCGGATATTCACAATCAAAAAGTTCATATTCCTATTCAAGACTTCATAATATGTATGAATCTATTGACAAAAACATCATATTCCGTGTTTTTGGAGCGCTATCTGCAGTTATATGAAGTTTGAAATAAGTCAAAAATACCACATTCTGAGCAGTTTCAAAGTATCGCAAATCACATAAAACTATCCGATACAACAAAATACGCATGAATCCGTCCTCGAATGCACAGAATTTCGCGTTTCCAGCAAGTTGTCGGCGTTTTTCCTGAGTCTCGTTGAGAAATTTTTGACTCTGTAAATCTGCTCAGAAGCAAGACTAAGCTTCAAAAGTGCGTTATATGGCAGAATCTAGCACCAAATACATCATATCTCGTGATTTTAGAGTGCGACGCGCAGTTTCACAAACTTTGGAATAAGTCAAAATCACCCTTTTCCGCGCCGATTTTCACTATCAAAAAGTTCATATTTCTATTCAGGACCTCATAATAAGTATGAATCTATTGACAAACCATCATATTTCGTGCTTTCAGAGCGCTATCTGCAGTTATATGAAGTTTGAAATAAGTCAAAATTACCACATTTTGAGCAGTTTTAAAGTATCGCATATCACATTAATTTATCCAATACAACATAATACGCATGAATCCGTCCTCAAATGCACAAAATTTTGCGTTTCCAGCAAGTTATCGGCGTTTCTTCTGGGTCTCGTTGAGAAATTTTTGACTGTGTAAATCTGCTCAGAAGGAAGATTTTGCTTCAAAAGTGCGTTATATGGCAGAATCTAGCACCAAATACATCATATTTCGTGTTTTTAGAGTGCTCTTCGCAGTTTTACAAACTTTGGAATAAGTCGAAATCAACGTTTTCCGCGCGGATTTTCACAATCAAAAAGTTCATATTCCTATTCAAGACCTCATAATATGTATGAATCTATTGTAAAAAACATCATATTCCGTGTTTTTGGAGCGCTATCTGCAGTTATATGAAGTTTGAAATAAGTCAAAAATACCACATTCTGAGCAGTTTCAAAGTATCGCAAATCACATAAAACTATCCAATACAACATAATACGCATGAATCCGTCCTCAAATGCACAGATTTCGCGTTTCCAGCAAGTTGTCGGCGTTTTTCGTGAGTCTCGTTGAGAAATTTTGACTCTGTAAATCTGCTCAGAAGCAAGACTTAGCTTCAAAAGTGCGTTATATGGCAGAATCTAGCACCAAATACATCATATCTCGTGTTTTAGAATGCGATGCGCAGTTTCACAAACTTTGGAATAAGTCAAAATCACCCTTTTCCGCGCCGATTTTCACTATCAAAAGTTCATATTTCTTTTCAGGACCTCATAATAAGTATATATCTATTGACAAAAACATCATATTCCGTGTTTTCAGAGCGCTATCTGCAGTTATATGGAGTTTGAAATAAGTCAAAATTACAACATTCCGAGCAGTTTCAGAGTATCGCAAATCACATAAACCTATCCAATACAACATAATACGCATGAATCCGTCCTCAAATGCACAAAATTCTGCGTTTCCAGCAAGTTATCGGCGTTTCTTCTGGGTCTCGTTGAGGAATTTTTGACTCTGTAAATCTGCTCAGAAGGAAGATTTTGCTTCAAAAGTGCGTATATGGCAGAATCTAGCACCAAATACATCATATTTCGTGTTTTTAGAGTGCTCTTTGCAGTTTTACAAACTTTGGAATAAGTCGAAATCACGCTTTTCCAAGCAGATTTTCACAATCAAAAAGTTCATATTCCTATTCAGGACCTCATAATATGTATGGATCTATTAACAAAAACATCATATTTCGTGTTTTCAGTGCTTTTTGCAGTTTTACAAACTTTGGAATAAGTCGAAATCACGCTTTTCCGCGCAGATTTTCACAATCAAAAAGTCCATATTCCTATTCTGGACCTCATAATTTGTATGAATCTATTGACAAAAACATCATATTTCGTGTTTCAGAGCGCTATCTGCAGTTATATGGAGTTTGAAATAAGTCAAAATTACCACATTCTGAGCAGTTTCAAAGTATCGCAAATCACATAAATCTATCCAATACAACATAATACGCATGAATCCGTCCTCACATGCACCAAATTTTGCGTTTCCAGCAAGTTATCCGCGTTTTTTCTGGGTCTCGTTGAGAAATTTTTGACTGTGTAAATCTAATCAGAAGCAAGATTTTGCTCCAAAAGTGCGTTATATGACAGAATCTCACACCAAATACATCATATTTCGTGTTTTTGGAGAGCTAGTTGCAGTTTTACAAACTTTGGAATAAGTCGAAATCAACGTTTTCCGCGCGGATTTTCACAATCAAAAAGTTCATATTCCTATTCAGGACCTCATAATATGTATGAATCTATTGACAAAAACATCATATTCCGTGTATTTGGAGCGCTATCTGCAGTTATATGAAGTTTGAAATAAGTCAAAATTACCACATCTGAGCAGTTTCAAAGTATCGCAAATCACATAAAACTATCCAATACAACATAATACGCATGAATCCGTCCTCGAATGCACAGAATTTTGCGTTTCCAGCAAGTTGTCGGCGTTTTTCCTGAGTCTCGTTGGGAAATTTTTGACTCTGTAAATCTGCTCAGAAGCAAGACTAAGCTTCAAAAGTGCGTTATATGGCAGAATCTAGCACAAAATACATCATATCTCGTGTTTTTAGAGTGCGATGCGCAGTTTTACAAACTTTGAAATAAGTCGAAATCACGCTTTTCCGCGCAGATTTTCACAATCAAAAAGTTCATATTCCTATTCAGGACCTCATAATATGTATGAATCTATTGACAAAACATCATATTTCGTGTTTTCAGAGCGCTATCTGCAGTTATATAAAGTTTGAAATAAGTCAAAATTACCACATTCTGAGCAGTTTCAAAGTATCGCAAATCATATAAACCTATCCATTTCAACATTATACGCATGAATCCGTCCTCAAATGCTCAAGATTTGGCGTTTCCAGCAAGTTATCGGCGTTTCTTCTGGGTCTCGTTGAGAAATTTTTGACTGTGTAAATCTGATCAGAAGGAAGATTTTGCTTCAAAAGTGCGTTATATGGCAGAATCTAGCACCAAATACATCATATTCCGTGTTTTCAGATTGCTCTTTGCAGTTTTACAAACTTTGGAAAAAGTCGAAATCACGCTTTTCCGCGCAGATTTTAACAATCAAAAAGTTCATATTCCTATTCAGGACCTCATAATAAGTATGGATCTATTCACAAGAACATCATATTTCGTGTTTTCAGAGCGCTATCAGCAGTTATATGAAGTTTGAAATAAGTCAAAATTACCACATTCTGAGCAGTTTTAAAGTATCGCAAATCACATTAATTTATCCAATACAACATGATACGCATGAATCCGTCCTCAAATGCACAAAATTTTGCGTTTCCAGCAAGTTATCGGCGTTTTCTCTAAGTCTCGTTGAGAAATTTTGACTTTGTAAATCTGCTCGGAAGCAAGATTTTGCTTCAAAAATCGTTATATGGCAGAATCTTGCACCAAATACATCATATACCGTGTTTTTAGAGTGCTATTCCCTGTTTTACAAACTTGGAATAAGTCAAAATCACGCTTCTCCGCGCGAATTTTCACAATCAAAAAGCTAATATTTCTATTCAGGACCTCATAATTGGTATAAATCTATTGACAAAAACTTCATATTTCGTGTTTTCAGAGCGCTATCTGCAGTTATATGGAGTTTGAAATAAGTCAAAGTTACCACATTCTGAGCAGTTTCAAAGTAGCGCAAATCACATGAATCTATACAATGCAACATAATACGCATGAAACCGTCCTCAAATGCACAAAATTCTGCGTTTCCAGCAAGTTATCGGCGTTCTTTCTGAGTCTTGTTGAGAAATTTTAGACCCTGTTAATCTGCTCAGAAGCAAGATTTTGCTTCAAAAGTTCGTTATATGGCAGAATCTAGCACCAAATACATCATATTTCGTGTTTTCAGTGTGCTATTCGCTGTTTTACAAACTTTGAAATAAGTCAGAATCACGCTTTTCCGCGCGGATTTTCACAATCAAAAAGTTAATATTCCTATTCAGGACCTCATGATAGGTATGAATCTATTGACAAAAACATCATATTCCGTGTTTTCAGAGCGCTATCGCAGTTATATGAAGTTTGAAATAAGTCAAATTACCACATTCTGAGAAGTTTCAAAGTATCGCAAATCACATAAATCTATCCAATACAACATAATACGCATGAATCCGTCCTCAAATGCTCAAAATTTTGAGTTTACAGCAAGTTATCGGCGTTTTTTCTGAATCTCGTTGAGAATTCTAGACTCTGTAAATCGGCTAAGAAGCAAGATTTTGCTTCAAAAGTGCGTTATATGGCAGAATCTAGCACAAAATACATCTTTTCCGTGTTTTTAGAGTGCTATTTGCAGTTTAACAACTTTGGAATAAATCGGAATCAGGCTTTTCTGCGCAGATTTTCACAATCAAAAAGTTCATATTCCTATTCAGGACCCCATTATATGTATGAATCAATCGACAAAAACATCATATTTCGTGTTTCCAGAACGCTATCTGCAGTTATATGGAGTTTGAAATAAGTCAAAATTACCACATTCTGAGCAGTTTCAAAGTATCGCAAATCACATAAATCTATCCAATACGACATAATACGCGTGAATCCGTCTTCAAATTCACAAAATTTTGCGTTTTTAGCAAGTTATCGGCGTTTTTCCTAAGTCTCGTTGAGAAATTTTTGACTCTGTAAATCTGCTTAGAAGGAAGATTTTGTTTCAAAAGTGCGTTATATGGCAGAATCTAGCATCAAATACATCATATTTCCTTTTTTTAGAGTGCTTTCTGCAGTTTTACAAACTTTGAAATAAGTCGAAATCACGCTTTTCCGCGCAGATTTTCACAATCAAAAAGTTCATATTCCTATTCAAGACCTCATAATATGTATGAATCTATTAACAAAAACATCATATTTCGTGTTTTCAGAGCGCTATCTGCAGTTATATGAAGTTTGAAATAAGTCAAAATTACCACATTCTGAGCAGTTTCAAAGTATCGCAAATCACATAAATCTATCCAATACAACATAATACGCATGGATCCGTCCTCACATGCACAAAATTTCGCGTTTACAGCAAGTTATCCGCGTCTTTTCTGAGTCTCGTTGAGAAATTTTTAACTCCGTAAATCTGCTAAGAAGCAAGATTTTGCTTCAAAAGAGCGTTATATGGCAGAATCTAGCACCAAATACATAATATTTCGTGTTTTTGGAGTGCTATTTGCAGTTTTACAAACTTTGGAATAAGTCGAAATCACGCTTTTCCGCGCGGATTTTCACAAACAAAAAGTTCATATTCCTATTCAGGACCTCATAATATGTATGAATCTATTGACAAAAACATCATATTCCGTGTTTTCGGAGCGCTATTTGCAGTTATATGAAGTTCGGAATAAGTCATAATTACCACATTCTGAGCAGTTTTAAAGTATCGCAAATCACATTAATCTATCCAATACAACATAATACGCATGAATCCGTCTTTAAATGCACAAAATTCTGCATTTCCAGCAAGTTATCGGCGTTTTTTCTGAGTCTCGTTGAGAAATTTTTGACTCTGTAAATCTGCTCAGAAGCAAGATTTTGCTTCAAAAGTTTGTTATATTGCAGAATTTAGCACCAAATACATCATATTTCGTGTTTTCAAAGTGCTATTCGCTGTTTTACAAACTTTGAAATCTGTCGAAATCACGCTTTTCCGCGCGGATTTTCACAATCAAAAACCTCATAATAGGTATGAATCTATTGACAAAAACATCATATTCCGTGTTTTCAGTGCGCTATCCGCAGTTATATGAAGTTTGAAATAACTCAAAATTACCACATTCTGAGCAGTTTCAAAGTATCGCAAATCACATAAATCTATCCAATACAACATAATACGCATGAATCCGTCCTCACATGCACAAAATTTTGCGTTTCCAGCAAGTTATCCGCGTTTCTTCTGAGTCTCGTTGAGAAATTTTTGACTCCGTAAATCTGCTCAGAAGCAAGATTCTGCTCCAAAAGTGCGTTATATGACAGAATCTAACACCAAATACATCATATTTCGTGTTTTTGGAGAGCTGGTTGCAGTTTTACAAACTTTGGAATAAGTCGAAATCAACGTTTTCCGCGCGGATTTTCACAATCAAAAAGTTCATATTCCTATTCAAGACCTCATAATATGTATGAATCTATTGACAAAAACATCATATTCCGTGTTTTTGGAGCGCTATCTGCAGTTATATGAAGTTTGAAATAAGTCAAAAATACCACATTCTGAGCAGTTTCAAAGTATCGCAAATCACATAAAACTATCCAATACAACATAATACGCATGAATCCGTCCTCGAATGCACAGAATTTTGCGTTTCCAGCAAGTTGTCGGCGTTTTTCCTGAGTCTCGTTGAGAAATTTTTGACTCTGTAAATCTGCTCAGAAGCAAGACTAAGCTTCAAAAGTGCGTTATATGGCAGAATCTAGCACCAAATACATCATATCTTGTGTTTTTAGAGTGCGATGCGCAGTTTCACAAACTTTGGAATAAGTCAAAATCACCCTTTTCCGCGCCGATTTTCACTATCAAAAAGTTAATATTTCTATTCAGGACCTCATAATAAGTATGAATCTATTGACAAAAACATCATATTTCGTGTTTTCAGAGCGCTATCTGCAGTTATATGGAGTTTGAAATAAGTCAAAATTACCACATTCCGAGCAGTTTCAGAGTATCGCAAATCACATAAACCTATCCAATACAACATAATACGCATGAAACCGTCCTCAAATGCACAAAATTCTGCGTTTCCAGCAAGTTATTGGCGTTTCTTCTGGGTCTCGTTGAGAAATTTTTGACTCTGTAAATCTGCTCAGAAGGAAGATTTTGCTTCAAAAGTGCGTTATATGGCAGAATCTAGCACCAAATACATCATATTTCGTGTTTTTAGAGTGCTTTTTGCAGTTTTACAAACTTTGGAATAAGTCGAAATCACGCTTTTCCAAGCAGATTTTCACAATCAAAAAGTTCATATTCCTATTCAGGACCTCATAATATGTATGGATCTATTAACAAAAACATCATATTTCGTGTTTTCAGAGCGCTATCTGCAGTTATATGAAGTTTGAAATAAGTCAAAATTACCACATTCTGAGCAGTTTTAAAGTATCGCATATCACATTAATTTATCCAATACAACATAATACGCATGAATCCGTCCTCAAATGCACAAAATTTCGCGTTTCCAGCAAGTTATCGGCGTTTTTTCTGAGTCTCGTTGAGAAATTTTTGACTCTGTAAATCTGATCAGAAGGAAGATTTTGCTTCAAAAGTGCGTTATATGGCAGAATCTAGCACCAAATACATCATATTTCGTGTTTTTAGAGTGCTTTTTGCAGTTTTACAAACTTTGGAATAAGTCGAAATCACGCTTTTCCGCGCAGATTTTCACAATCAAAAAGTCCATATTCCTATTCTGGACCTCATAATATGTATGAATCTATTGACAAAAACATCATATTTCGTGTTTTCAGAGCGCTATCTGCAGTTATATGAAGCTTGAAATAAGTCAAAATTACCACATCCTGAGCAGTTTCAAAGTATCGCAAATCACATAAATCTATCCAATACAACATAATACGCATGAATCTGTCTTTATATGCACAGAATTCCGCATCTCCAGCAAGTTATCGGCGTTTTTTCTGAGTCTCGTTGAGAGATTTTTGACTCTGTAAATCTGCTCGGAAGTAAGATTTTGCTTCAAAAGTGCATTATATGGCAGAATCTAGCACTAAATACATCATATTCCGTGTTTTTAGAGTGCTATTTGCAGTTTTACAAACTTTGGAATAAGTCGAAATCACGCTTTTCCGCGCAGATTTTCACAATCAAAAAGTTCATATTGCTATTCTGGACCTCATAATATGTATGAATCTATTGACAAAAACATCATAGTCCGTGAGACAGCGCATAATTTTTTGTTGATTACCGCTCACTTGAAACTTTGTGAGTGGCTTCATTGTGATAAGTCCGACAACTTTTTCATTTGGCAAAATTCTAGATTTAGGGGCGTTCACCCGCGAGGGCTAATTAATTGAAAGAATATTACCGTAATACTGATCTTTACACTAATCGAAAGATTTTTTGGTAATAAAATGAAGGAAAAATATTGTCCGACATGAATATTAAGGCTACGGTGAGTCCGACTTGTCATAAGTACCAACATACTTACTATTAGTACCAACATACTTATGACAAGTGCTGCTTGTCGGATTCACCGGTAGCCTCAATATTCATGTCGGACAATATTTTTCCTTCATTTTATTATCAAGAAATCTTTCGATTAGTGTTAAGATCAGTATTACGGTAATATTCTTTCAATTAATTAGCCCTCGCGGGTAAACGCCCCCAAATCTAGAATTTTGCTAAATGAAAAAGTTGTCGGACTCATCACAATGAAGCCACTCGCAAAGTTTCAAATGAGCGGTAATCAACAAAAAATTTAGGCGCTGTCTCACGGACTATCATATTTCGTGTTTACAGAGCGCTATCTGCAGTTATATGAAGTTTGAAATAAGTCAAAATTACCACATTCCGAGCAGTTTCAGAGTATCGCAAATCACATAAACCTATCCAATACAACATAATACGCATGAATCCGTCCTCAAATGCACAAAATTCTGCGTTTCCAGCAAGTTATCGGCGTTTCTTCTGGGTCTCGTTGAGAAATTTTTGACTCTGTAAATCTGCTCAGAAGGAAGATTTTGCTTCAAAAGTGCGTTATATGGCAGAATCTAGCACCAAATACATCATATTTCGTGTTTTTAGAGTGCTCTTTGCAGTTTTACAAACTTTGGAATAAGTCGAAATCACGCTTTTCCAAGCAGATTTTCACAATCAAAAAGTTCATATTCCTATTCAGGACCTCATAATATGTATGGATCTATTAACAAAAACATCATATTTCGTGTTTTCAGAGCGCTATCTGCAGTTATATGAAGTTTGAAATAAGTCAAAATTACCACATTCTGAGCAGTTTTAAAGTATCGCATATCACATTAATTTATCCAATACAACATAATACGCATGAATCCGTCCTCAAATGCACAAAATTTTGCGTTTCCAGCAAGTTATCGGCGTTTCTTCTGGGTCTCGTTGAGAAATTTTTGACTCTGTAAATCTGATCAGAAGGAAGATTTTGCTTCAAAAATGCGTTATATAGCAGAATCTAGCACCAAATACATCATATTTCGTGTTTTTAGAGTGCTTTTTGCAGTTTTACAAACTTTGGAATAAGTCGAAATCACGCTTTTCCGCGCAGATTTTCACAATCAAAAAGTCCATATTCCTATTCTGGACCTCATAATATGTATGAATCTATTGACAAAAACATCATATTTCGTGTTTTCAGAGCGCTATCTGCAGTTATATGAAGCTTGAAATAAGTCAAAATTACCACATCCTGAGCAGTTTCAAAGTATCGCAAATCACATAAATCTATCCAATACAACATGATACGCATGAATCTGTCTTTATATGCACAGAATTCCGCATCTCCAGCAAGTTATCGGGTTTTTTCTGAGTCTCGTTGAGAAATTTTTGATTCTGTAAATCTGCTCAGAAGCCAGATTTTGCTTTAAAAGTGCGTTATATGGCAGAATCTAGCACCAAATACATCATATTTCGTGTTTTTAGAGTGCTATTTGCAGTTTTACAAACTTTGGAATAAGTCGAAATCACGCTTTTTCGCGCGGATTTTCACAATCAAAAAGTTCATATTCTCATTCAGGACCTCATAATATGTATGAATCTATTGACAAAAACATCATATTCCGTGTTTTCAGAGCGCTATCTGCAGTTATATGAAGTTTGAAATAAGTCAAAATTACAACATTCTGAGCAATTTCAAAGTAGCGCAAATCACATAAATCTATCCAATACAACATAATACGCATGAATCCGTCCTCAAATGCACAAAATTCTGCGTTTCTAGCAAGTTATCGGCGTTTTTTCTGAGTCTTGTTGAGAAATTTTTCACTCTGTAAATCTGCTCAGAAGCAAGATTTTACTTCAAAAGTTCGGTATATGGCAGAATCTAGCACCAAATACATCATATTTTGTGTTTTCAGTGTGCTATTCGCTGTTTTACAAACTTTAAAATAAGTCTGAATCACGCTTTTCCGCGCGGATTTTCACAATCAAAAAGTTAATATTTCTATTCAGGACCTCATGATAGGTATGAATATATTGACAAAAACATCATATTTCGTGTTTTCAGAGCGCTATCTGCAGTTATATGAAGTTTGAAATAAGTCAAAATTACCACATTCTGAGCAGTTTCAAAGTATCGCAAATCAAATGACTTTATCCAATACAACATTATACGCATGAATCCGTCCTCGAATGCACAAAATTTTGCGTTTCTAGCAAGTTATCGGCGTTTCTTCTGAGTCTCGTTGAGAAATTTTTGACTCCGTCAATCTGCCCAGAAGCAAGATTTTGCTTCAAAAGTGCGTTATATGGCAGAATCTAGCACCAAATACATCATATTTCGTGTTTTTAGAATGCTATTCGCAGTTTTACAAACTTTGGAGTTAGTCGAAATCACGTTTTTCCGCGCGGATTTTCACAATCAAAAAGTTCCTATTCCTATTCAGGACCTCATAATATGTATGAATCTATCGACAAAAACATCATATTCCGTGTTTTCAGAGCGCTATCTGCAGTTATATGAAGTTTGAAATAAGTCAAAATTACCACATTCTGAGAAGTTTCAAAGTATCGCAAATCACATAAATCTATCCAATACAACATAATACGCATGAATTCGTCCTCAAATGCTCAAAATTTTGAGTTTCCAGCAAGTTTTCGGCGTCTTTTCTGAATCTCGTGAGAAATTCTAGACTCTGTAAATCGGCTCAGAAGCAAGATTTTGCTTCAAAAGTACGTTATATGGCAGAATCTAGCACAAAATACTTTATTTTCCGTGTTTTTAGAGTGCTATTTGCAGTTTAACAAACTTTGGAATAAATCGGAATCACGCTTTTCTGCGCAGATTTTCACAATCAAAAAGTTCATATTGCTATTCTGGACCTCATAATATGTACGAATCTATTGACAAAAACATCATATTTTGTGTTTTCAGAGCGCTATCTGCAGTTATATGAAGTTTGAAATAAGTCAAAATTACCACATTCTGAGCAGTTTCAAAGTATCGAAAATCACATAAACCTATCCAATACAACATAATACGCATGGATCCGTCCTCAAATGCACAAAATTTCGCTTTTCTAGCATGTTATCGGCGTTTCTTCTGGGTCTCGTTGAGAAATTTTTGACTCTGTAAATCTGCTCAGAAGGAAGATTTTGCTTCATAAGTGCGTTATATGGCAGAATCTAGCACCAAATACATCATATTCCGTGTTTTCAGAGTGCTATTCGCTGTCTTACAAACTTTGAAATAAGTCGAAAAAACGCTTTTCCGCGCGAATTTTCACAATCAAAGAGCTCATATTCCTATTCAGGACCTCATAATCGGTATGAATCTATCGACAAAAACATCATATTTCGTGTTTCCAGAGCGCTATCTGCAGTTATATGAAGTTTGAAATAAGTCAAAATTACCACATTCTGAGCAGTTTCAAAGTATCGCAAATCACATAAATCTATCCAATACGACATAATACGCGTGAATCCGTCTCGACGAGAAATTTTTGACTCCGTAAATCTGCTCAGAAGCAAGATTTTGCTTCAAAAGTGCGTTAGATGGCAGAATCTAGCACCAAGTACATCATATTTCGTGTTTTTGGAGTGCCATTTGCAGTTTTACAAACTTTTGAATAAGTCGAAATCACGCTTTTCCGCGCGGATTTTCACAATCAAAAAGTTCATATTCCTATTCAGGACCTCATAATATGTATGAATCTATCGACAAAAACATCATATTCCGTTTTTTCGGAGCACTATTTGCAGTTATATGAAGTTTGAAATAAGTCAAAATTACCACATTCTGAGCAGTTTTAAAGTACCGCAAATCACATTTATCTATCCAATACAACATAATACGCATGAATCCGTCTTTAAATGCACAAAATACTGCATTTCCAGCAAGTTATCGGCGTTTATTCTGAGTCTCGTTGAGAAATTTTTTACTCTGTAAATTTGCTCAGAAGCAAGATTTTGCTTCAAAAGTGCATTATATGGCAGAATCTAGCACTAAATACATCATATTCCGTGTTTTTAGATTGCTATTTGCAGTTTTACAAACTTTGGAATAAGTCGAAATCACGCTTTTCCGCGCAGATTTTCACAATCAAAAAGTTTATATTCCTATTCTGGACCTCATAATATGTCTGAATCTATCGACAAAAACATCATATTTCGTGTTTTCAGAGCGCTATCTGCAGTTATATGAAGTTTGAAATAAGTCAAAATTACCACATTCTGAGCAGTTCCAAAGTATCGCAAATCACATGAATCTATCCAATACAACATGGTACGCATGAATCCGTCCTCAAATGCACAAAATTTTGCGTTTCCAGCAAGTTATCGGCGTTTTTTTCTGAGTCTCGTTGAGAAATTTTTGACTCTGTAAATCTTCTCGGAAGCTATATTTTGCTTCAAAAGTGCGTTATATGGCAGATTCTAGCACCAAAAACATCATATTTCGTGTTTTTAGAGTGCTATTTGCAGTTTTACAAACTTTGGAATAAGTCGAAATCACGCTTCTCGGCGCAGATTTTCACAATCAAAAAAATCATATTCGTATTCAGGACCTCATAATATGTATGAATCTATTGACAAAAACATCATATTTCGTGTTTTCAGAGCGCTATCTGCAGTTATATGAAGTATAAATAAGTCAAAATTACCACATTCTGAGCAGTTTCAAAGTATCGCAAATCACATAAATCCATTCAATACAACATAATACGCATGAATCCGTCCTCAAATGCACTAAATTTTGCGTTTCCAGCAAGTTATCGGCGTTTTTTCTGAATCTCGTTGAGAAATTTTTGACTCTGTAAATCTGCTCAGAAGCAAGATTTTGCATCAAAAGTGAGTTATATGGCAGAATCTAGCACCAAATACATCATATTTTGTGTTTTCAGAGTGCTATTTGCAGTCTTACAAGCTCTGGAATAAGTCGAAATCACGCTCTCCCGCGCAGATTTTCACAATCAAAAAGTTCATATTCCTATTCAGGACCTCATAATATGTATAAATCTATTGACAAAAACATCATATTTCGTGTTTTCAGAGCGCTATCTGCAGTTGTATGAAGATTGGAATAAGTCAAAATTCTCACATTCTGAGTGGTTTCAAAGTATCGCAAATCACATAAATCTATCCAATACAACATAATACGCATGAATCCGTCCTCAAATGCACGAAATTTTGCGTTTCCAGCAAGTAATCGGCATTTTTTCTGAGTCTCGTTGAAAAATTTTTGATTCTGTAAATCTGCTCAGAAGCTAGATTTTGCTTCAAAAGTGCGTTATATGGCAGAATGTAGCACCAAATACATCATATTTCGTGTTTTTAGAGTGCTACTTGCAGTTTAACAAACTTTGGAATAAGTCGAAATCACGCTCTTCCGCGCAGATTTTCACAATCAAAAAGTTCATATTCCTATTCAGGACCCAATAATATGTATAAATCTATTTACAAAAACATCATATTTCGTGTTTTCAGAGCGCTATCTGCAGTTATATGAAGTTTGAAATAAGTCAAAATTACCATATTCTGAGCAATTTCAAAGTATCGCAAATCACATAAATCTATCCAATACAACATAATACGCATGAATCCGTCCTCAAATGCACAAAATTTTGCGTTTCCAGCAAGTAATCGGCGTTTTTTCTGAGTCTCGTTGAGGAATTTTTGACTCTGTAAATCTGCCCAGAAGCAAGATTTTGCTTCAAAAGTGCGTTATGTGGCAGAATCTAGCACCAAATACATCATATTTTGTGTTTTTAGAGAACTATTAGCAGTTTTACAGACTTTGGAATGAGTCGAAATCACGCTTTTCCGCGCGGATTTTCACAATCTAAATGTTCATATTCTCATTCAGGACTTCATAATATGTATGAATCTATTGACAAAAACATCATATTCCGTGTTTTCAGAGCGCTATCTGCAGTTATATGAAGTTTGAAATAAGTCAAAATTACCACATTCTGAGCAGTTTCAAAGTATCGCAAATCACATAAATCTATCCAATACAACATGATACGCATGAATTCGTCCTCAAATGCACAGAATTCTGCGTCCCCAGCTAGTTATCGGCGCTTTTTCTGAGTCTCGTTGAGAAATTTTCGACTCTGTAAATCTGCTTAGAAGCAAGATTTTGCTTCAACAGTGCGTTATATGGCAAAATCTAGCACCAAATACATCATATTTCGTGTTTTTTAGAGTGTTATTCGCAGTTTTACAAACTTTGGAATAAATCGAAATCACGCTTTTCCGCGGAGATTTTCACAATCAAAAAGATCATATTCCTATTCAGGACCTCATAATATGTATGAATCTATTGACAAAAACATCATATTTCGTGTTTCAGAGCGCTATCTGCAGTTGTATGAAGATTGAAATAAGTCAAAATTCTCACATTCTGAGCAGTTTCAAAGTATCGCAAATCACATAAATCTATCCAATACAACATAATACGCATAAATCCGTCCTTAGATGCACAAAAATTTTGCGTTTCCAGCAAGTTATCAGCATTTTTTCTGAGTCTTGTTGAGAAATTTTTGACTCTGTAAATCTGCTCAGAAGCAAGATTTTGCTTTAAAAGTGCGTTATATGGCAGAATCTAGCACCAAATACATCATATTTCGTGTTTTTAGAGTGCTACTTGCAGTTTTACAAACTCTGGAATAAGTCGAAATCACGCTTTTCCGCGCAGATTTTCACAATCAAAAAGTTCATATTCCTATTCAGGACTTCATAATATGTATGAACCTATTTACAAAAACATCATATTTCGTGTTTTCAGAGCGCTATCTGCAGTTGTATAAAGATTGAAATAAGTCAAAATTCTCACATTCTGAGCAGTTTCAAAGTATCGCAAATAACATAAATCTATCCAATACAACATAATACGCATGAATCCGTCCTTAAATGCACAAAATTCTGCGTTTCCAGCAAGTTATCAGCATTTTTTCTGAGTCTCGTTGAGAAATTTTTGACTCTGTAAATCTGCTCAGAAGCAAGATTTTGCTTTAAAAGTGCGTTATATGGCAGAATCTAGCACCAAATACATCATATTTTGTGTTTTTAGAGAGCTATTTGCAGTTTTACAAACTTTGGAATGAGTCGGAATCACGCTTTCCCGCGCAGATTTTTACAATAAAAATGTTCATATTCCTGTTCAGGACCTCATAATATGTATGAATCTATTGACAAGAACATCATATTCCGTGTTTTCAGAGCGCTATCTGCAGTTATATGAAGTTTGAAATAAGTCAAAATTACCACATTCTGAGCAGTTTCAAAGCACTCTAAAAACACGAAATATGATGTATTTGGTGCTAGATTCTGCCATATAACGCATTTCTGAAGCAAAATCTTGCTTCTGAGCAGATTTACAGAATCGAAAATTTCTCAACGAAACTCAGAAAGAACGCTGATAACTCGCTGGAAACGCAGAATTTTGTGCATTTGATGACAGATTCATGCGTATTATGTTGTATTGGATAGATTTATGTGATTTGCGATACTTTGAAACCGCTGAGAATGTGGTAATTTTGACTTATTTCAAACTTCATATAACTGCAGATAGCGCTCTGAAAACACGAGATACGATGTATTTGTTGATGGATTCATACATATTATGAGTTCCTGAATAGGAATATGAACTTTTTGATCGTGAAAATTTGCCCGGAAAAGCGTGATTTCGACTTATTCCAAAGTTTGTAAAACTGCGAATAGCACTCTAAAAACACGAAATATGATGTATTTAGTGCTAGATTCTGCCATATAACGCATTTCTGAAGCAAAATCTTGCTTCTGAGCAGATTTACAGAATCAAAAATTTCTCAACGAAACTCAGAAAAAACGCTGATAACTCGCTGGAAACGCAGAATTTTGTGCATTTGAGGACAGATTCATGCGTATTATGTTGTATTGGATAGATTTATGTGATTTGCGATACTTTGAAACCGCTGAGAATGTGGTAATTTGGACTTATTTCAAACTTCATATAACTGCAGATAGCGCTCTGAAAACACGAGATACGATGTTTTTGTTGATGGATTCATACATATTATGAGTTCCTGAATAGGAATATGAACTTTTTGATCGTGAAAATCTGCCCGGAAAAGCGTGATTTCGACTTATTCCAAAGTTTGTAAAACTGCGAATAGCACTCTAAAAACACGAAATATGATGTATTTGGTGCTAGATTCTGCCATATAACGCATTTCTGAAGCAAAATCTTGCTTCTGAGCGGATTTACAGAATCGAAAATTTCTCAACGAAACTCAGAAAGAACGCTGATAACTCGCTGGAAACGCAGAATTTTGTGCATTTGATGACAGATTCATGCGTATTATGTTGTATTGGATAGATTTATGTGATTTGCGATACTTTGAAACCGCTGAGAATGTGGTAATTTTGACTTATTTCAAACTTCATATAACTGCAGATAGCGCTCTGAAAACACGAGATACGATGTTTTTGTTGATGGATTCATACATATTATGAGTTCCTAAATAGGAATATGAACTTTTTGATCGTGAAAATCTGCCCGGAAAAGCGTGATTTCGACTTATTCCAAAGTTTGTAAAACTGCGAATAGCACTCTAAAAACACGAAATATGATGTATTTGGTGCTAGATTCTGCCATATAACGCATTTCTGAAGCAAAATCTTGCTTCTGAGCAGATTTACAGAATCAAAAATTTCTCAACGAATCTCAGAAAAAACGCTGATAACTCGCTGGAAACGCAGAATTTTGTGCATTTGAGGACGGATTCATGCGTATTATGTTGTATTGGATAGATTTATGTGATTTGCGATACTTTGAAACCGCTGAGAATGTGGTAATTTTGACTTATTTCAAACTTCATATAACTGCAGATGGCGCTCTGAAAACACGAGATACGATGTTTTTGTTGATGGATTCATACATATTATGAGTTCCTGAATAGGAATATGAACTTTTTGATCGTGAAAATCTGCCCGGAAAAGCGTGATTTCAACTTATTCCAAAGTTTGTAAAACTGCGAATAGCACTCTAAAAACACGAAATATGATGTATTTGGTGCTAGATTCTGCCATATAACGCATTTCTGAAGCAAAATCTTGCTTCTGAGCAGATTTACAGAATCAAAAATTTCTCAACGAAATTCAGGAAGAACGCTGATAACTCGCTGGAAACGCAGAATTTTGTGCATTTGGTGACAGATTCATGCGTATTATGTTGTATTGGATAGATTTATGTGATTTGCGATACTTTGAAACCGCTGAGAATGTGGTAATATTGACTTATTTCAAACTTCATATAACTGCAGATAGCGCTCTGAAAACACGAGATACGATGTTTTTGTTGATGGATTCATACATATTATGAGTTCCTGAATAGGAATATGAACTTTTTGATCGTGAAAATCTGCCCGGAAAAGCGTGATTTCGACTTATTCCAAAGTTTGTAAAACTGCGAATAGCACTCTAAAAACACGAAATATGATGTATTTGGTGCTAGATTCTGCCATATAACGCATTTCTGAAGCAAAATCTTGCTTCTGAGCAGATTTACAGAATCAAAAATTTCTCAACGAAACTCAAAAAAAACGCTGATAACTCGCTGGAAACTCAGAATTTTGTGCATTTGAGGACAGATTCATGCGTATTATGTTGTATTGGATAGATTTATGTGATTTGCGATACTTTGAAACCGCTGAGAATGTGGTAATTTTGACTTATTTCAAACTTCATATAACTGCAGATAGCGCTCTAAAAACACGAGATACATTGTTTTGTTTGTTGGATTCATACATATTATAAGTTCCTGAATAGGAATATGAACTTTTTGATCGTGAAAATCGGCCCGGAAAAGCGTGATTTCGACTTATTCCAAAGTTTGTAAAACTGCGAATAGCACTCTAAAAACAAGAAATATAATGTATTTGGTGCTAGATTCTGCCATATAACGCATTTCTGAAGCAAAATCTTGCTTCTGAGCAGATTCACAGAATCAAAAATTTCTCAACGAAACTCAGAAAAAACGCTGATAACTCGCTGGAAACGCAGAATTTTGTGCATTTGAGGACAGATTCATGCGTATTATGTTGTATTGGATAGATTTATGTGATTTGCGATACTTTGAAACCGCTGAGAATGTGGTAATTTTGACTTATTTCAAACTTCATATAACTGCAGAAAGCGCTCTGAAAACACGAGATACGATGTTTTTGTTGATGGATTCATACATATTATGAGTTCCTGAATAGGAATATGAACTTTTTGATCGTGAAAATTTGCCCGGAAAAGCGTGATTTCGACTTATTCCAAAGTTTGTAAAACTGCGGATAGCACTCTAAAAACACGAAATATGATGTATTTGGTGCTAGATTCTGCCATATAACGCATTTCTGAAGCAAAATCTTGATTCTGAGCAGATTTACAGAATCAAAAATTTCTCAACGAAACTCAGAAAAAACGCTGATAACTCGCTGGAAACGCAGAATTTTGTGCATTTGAGGACAGATTCATGCGTATTATGCTGTATTGGATAGATTTATGTGATTTGCGGTACTTTGAAACCGCTGAGAATGTGGTAATTTTGACTTATTTCAAACTTCGTATAACTGCAGATAGCGCTCTGAAAACACGAGATACGATGTTTTTGTTGATGGATTCATACATATTATGAGTTCCTGAATAGGAATATGAACTTTTTGATCGTGAAAATCTGCCCGGAAAAGCGTGATTTCGACTTATTCCAAAGTTTGTAAAACTGCGAATAGCACTCTAAAAACACGAAATATGATGTACTTGGTGCTAGATTCTGCCATATAACGCATTTCTGAAGCAAAATCTTGCTTCTGAGCAGATTTACAGAATCAAAAATTTCTCAACGAAACTCAGAAAAAACGCTGATAACTCGCTGGAAACGCGGAATTTTGTGCATTTGAGGACAGATTCATGCGTATTATGTTGTACTGGATAGATTTATGTGATTTGCGATACTTTGAAACCGCTGAGAATGTGGTAATTTTGACTTATTTCAAACTTCATATAACTGCAGATAGCGCTCTGAAAACACGAGATACGATGTTTTTGTTGATGGATTCATACATATTATGAGTTCCTGAATAGGAATATGAACTTTTTGATCGTGAAAATCTGCCCGGAAAAGCGTGATTTCGACTTATTCCAAAGTTTGTAAAACTGCGAATGGCACTCTAAAAACACGAAATATGATGTATTTGGTGCTAGATTCTGCCAGATAACGCATTTCTGAAGCAAAATCTTGCTTCTGAGTAAATTTACATAATCAAAAATTTCTCAACGAAACTCAGAAAAAACGCTGATAACTCGCTGGAAACGCAGAATTTTGTGCATTTGAGGACAGATTCATGCGTATTATGTTGTATTGGATAGATTTATGTGATTTGCGATACTTTGAAACCGCTGAGAATGTGGTAATTTTGACTTATTTCAAACTTCATATAACTGCAGATAGCGCTCTGAAAACACGAGATACATTGTTTTGTTTGTTGGATTCATACATATTATAAGTTCCTGAATAGGAATATGAACTTTTTGATCGTGAAAATTTGCTCGGAAAAGCGTGATTTCGACTTATTCCAAAGATTGTAAAACTGCGAATAGCACTCTAAAAACACAAAATATGATGTATTTGGTGCGAGATTCTGCCATATAACGCATTTCTGAGGCAAAATCTTGCTTCTGAGCAGATTTACAGAATCAAAAATTTCTCAACGAAACTCAGAAAAAACGCTGATAACTCGCTGGAAACGCAGAATTTTGTGCATTTGAGGACAGATTCATGCGTACTATGTTGTATTGGATAGATTTATGTGATTTGCGATACTTTGAAACCGCTGAGAATGTGGTAATTTTGACTTATTTCAAACTTCATATAACTGCAGATAGCGCTCTGAAAACACGAGATACGATGTTTTTGTTGATGAATTCATACATATTATGAGTTCCTGAATAGGAATATGAACTTTTTGATCGTGAAAATCTGCCCGGAAAAGCGTGATTTCGACTTATTCCAAAGTTTGTAAAACTGCGAATAGCACTCTAAAAACACGAAATATGATGTACTTGGTGCTAGATTCTGCCATATAACGCATTTCTGAAGCAAAATCTTGCTTCTGAGCTGATTTACAGAATCAAAAATTTCTAAACGAAACTCAGAAAAAACGCTGATAACTCGCTGGAAACGCAGAATTTTGTGCATTTGAGGACAGATTCATGCGTATTATGTTATATTGGATAGATTTATGTGATTTGCGATACTTTGAAACCGCTGAGAATGTGGTAATTTTGACTTATTTCAAACTTCATATAACTGCAGATAGCGCTCTGAAAACACGAGATACGATGTTTTTGTTGATGGATTCATACATATTATGAGTTCCTGAATAGGAATATGAACTTTTTGATCGTGAAAATCTGCCCGGAAAAGCGTGATTTCGACTTATTCCAAAGTTTGTAAAACTGCGAATAGCACTCTAAAAACAGGAAATATGATGTATTTGGTGCTAGATTCTGCCATATAACGCATTTCTGAAGCAAAATCTTGCTTCTGAGCAGATTTACAGAATCAAAAATTTCTCAACGAAACTCAGAAAAAACGCTGATAACTCGCTGGAAACTCAGAATTTTGTGCATTTGAGGACAGATTCATGCGTATTATGTTGTATTGGATAGATTTATGTGATTTGCGATACTTTGAAAATGCTGAGAATGTGGTAATTTTGACTTATTTCAAACTTCATATAACTGCAGATAGCGCTCTAAAAACACGAGATACATTGTTTTGTTTGTTGGATTCATACATATTATAAGTTCCTGAATAGGAATATGAACTTTTTGATCGTGAAAATCGGCCCGGAAAAGCGTGATTTCGACTTATTCCAAAGTTTGTAAAACTGCGAATAGCACTCTAAAAACACGAAATATGATGTATTTGGTGCTAGATTCTGCCATATAACGCATTTCTGAAGCAAAACCTTGCTTCTGAGCAGATTTACAGAATCAGAAATTTCTCAACGAAACTCAAAAAAAACGCTGATAACTCGCTGGAAACTCAGAATTTTGTGCATTTGAGGACAGATTCATGCGTATTATGTTGTATTGGATAGATTTATGTGATTTGCGATACTTTGAAACCGCTGAGAATGTGGTAATTTTGACTTATTTCAAACTTCATATAACTGCAGATAGCGCTCTGAAAACACGAGATACATTGTTTTGTTTGTTGGATTCATACATATTATAAGTTCCTGAATAGGAATATGAACTTTTTGATCGTGAAAATTTGCTCGGAAAAGCGTGGTTTCGACTTATTCCAAAGTTTGTAAAACTGCGAATAGCACTCTAAAAACACAAAATATGATGTATTTGGTGCTAGATTCTGCCATATAACGCATTTCTGAGGCAAAATCTTGCTTCTGAGCAGATTTACAGAATCAAAAATTTCTCAACGAAACTCAGAAAAAACGCTGATAACTCGCTGGAAACGCAGAATTTTGTGCATTTGAGGACAGATTTATGCGTATTATGTTGTATTGGATAGATTTATGTGATTTGCGATACTTTGAAACCGCTGAGAATGTGGTAATTTTGACTTATTTCAAACTTCATATAACTGCAGATAGCGCTCTGAAAACACGAGATACGATGTTTTTGTTGATGGATTCATACATATTATGAGTTCCTGAATAGGAATATGAACTTTTTGATCGTGAAAATCTGCCCGGAAAAGCGTGATTCCAACTTATTCCAAAGTTTGTAAAACTGCGAATAGCACTCTAAAAACACGAAATATGATGTATTTGGTGCTAGATTCTGCCATATAACGCATTTCTAAAGCAAAATCTTGCTTCTGAGCAGATTTACAGAATCAAAATTTCTCAACGAAACTCAGAAAGAACGCTGATAACTCGCAGGAAACGCAGAATTTTGTGCATTTGATGACAGATTCATGCGTATTATGTTGTATTGGATAGATTTATGTGATTTGCGATACTTTGAAACCGCTGAGAATGTGGTAATTTTGACTTATTTCAAACTTCATATAACTGCAGATAGCGCTCTGAAAACACGAGATACGATGTTTTTGTTGATGGATTCATACATATTATGAGTTCCTGAATAGGAATATGAACTTTTTGATCGTGAAAATCTGCCCGGAAAAGCGTGATTTCGACTTATTCCAAAGTTTGTAAAACAGCGAATAGCACTCTAAAAACACGAAATATGATGTATTTGGTGCTAGATTCTGCCATATAACGCATTTCTGAAGCAAAATCTTGCTTCTGAGCAGATTTACAGGATCAAAAATTTCTCAACGAAACTCAGAAAAAACGCTGATAACTCGCTGGAAACGCAGAATTTTGTGCATTTGAGGACAGATTCATGCGTATTATGTTGTATTGGATAGATTTATGTGATTTGCGATACTTTGAAACCGCTGAGAATGTGGTAATTTTGACTTATTTCAAACTTCATATAACTGCAGATAGCGCTCTAAAAACACGAGATACATTGTTTTGTTTGTTGGATTCATACATATTATAAGTTCCTGAATAGGAATATGTACTTTTTGATCGTGAAAATCGGCCCGGAAAAGCGTGATTTCGACTTATTCCAAAGTTTGTAAAACTGCGAATAGCACTCTAAAAACAAGAAATATAATGTATTTGGTGCTAGATTCTGCCATATAACGCATTTCTGAAGCAAAATCTTGCTTCTGAGCAGATTCACAGAATCAAAAATTTCTCAACGAAACTCAGAAAAAACGCTGATAACTCGCTGGAAACGCAGAATTTTGTGCATTTGAGGACAGATTCATGCGTATTATGTTGTATTGGATAGATTTATGTGATTTGCGATACTTTGAAACCGCTGAGAATGTGGTAATTTTGACTTATTTCAAACTTCATATAACTGCAGATAGCGCTCTGAAAACACGAGATACGATGTTTTTGTTGATGGATTCATACATATTATGAGTTCCTGAATAGGAATATGAACTTTTTGATCGTGAAAATTTGCCCGGAAAAGCGTGATTTCAACTTATTCCAAAGTTTGTAAAACTGCGGATAGCACTCTAAAAACACGAAATATGATGTATTTGGTGCTAGATTCTGCCATATAACGCATTTCTGAAGCAAAATCTTGCTTCTGAGCAGATTTACAGAATCAAAAATTTCTCAACGAAACTCAGAAAAAACGCTGATAACTCGCTGGAAACGCAGAATTTTGTGCATTTGAGGACAGATTCATGCGTATTATGTTGTATTGGATAGATTTATGTGATTTGCGATACTTTGAAACCGCTGAGAATGTGGTAATTTTGACTTATTTCAAACTTCATATAACTGCAGATAGCGCTCTGAAAACACGAGATACGATGTTTTTGTTGATGGATTCATACATATTATGAGTTCCTGAATAGGAATATGAACTTTTTGATCGTGAAAATCTGCCCGGAAAAGCGTGATTTCGACTTATTCCAAAGTTTGTAAAACTGCGAATAGCACTCTAAAAACACGAAATATGATGTATTTGGTGCTAGATTCTGCCATATAACGCATTTCTGAAGCAAAATCTTGCTTCTGAGCAGATTTACAGAATCAAAAATTTCTCAACGAAACTCAGAAAAAACGCTGATAACTCGCTGGAAACGCAGAATTTTGTGCATTTGAGGACAGATTCATGCGTATTATGTTGTATTGGATAGATTTATGTGATTTGCGATACTTTGAAACCGCTGAGAATGTGGTAATTTTGACTTATTTCAAACTTCATATAACTGCAGATAGCGCTCTGAAAACACGAGATACGATGTTTTTGTTGATGGATTCATACATATTATGAGTTCCTGAATAGGAATATGAACTTTTTGATCGTGAAAATCTGCCCGGAAAAGCGTGATTTCGACTTATTCCAAAGTTTGTAAAACTGCGAATAGCACTCTAAAAACACGAAATATGATGTATTTGGTGCTAGATTCTGCCATATAACGCATTTCTGAAGCAAAATCTTGCTTCTGAGTAGATTTACAGAATCAAAAATTTCTCAACGAAACTCAGAAAAAACGCTGATAACTCGCTGGAAACGCAGAATTTTGTGCATTTGAGGACAGATTCATGCGTATTATGTTGTATTGGATAGATTTATGTGATTTGCGATACTTTGAAACCGCTGAGAATGTGGTAATTTTGACTTATTTCAAACTTCATATAACTGCAGATAGCGCTCTGAAAACACGAGATACGATGTTTTTGTTGATGGATTCATACATATTATGAGTTCCTGAATAGGAATATGAACTTTTTGATCGTGAAAATCTGCCCGGAAAAGCGTGATTTCGACTTATTCCAAAGTTTGTAAAACTGCGAATAGCACTCTAAAAACACGAAATATGATGTATTTGGTGCTAGATTCTGCCATATAACGCATTTCTGAAGCAAAATCTTGCTTCTGAGCAGATTTACAGAATCAAAAATTTCTCAACGAAACTCAGAAAAAACGCTGATAACTCGCTGGAAACGCAGAATTTTGTGCATTTGAGGACAGATTCATGCGTATTATGTTGTATTGGATAGATTTATGTGATTTGCGATACTTTGAAACCGCTGAGAATGTGGTAATTTTGACTTATTTCAAACTTCATATAACTGCAGATAGCGCTCTGAAAACACGAGATACGATGTTTTTGTTGATGGATTCATACATATTATGAGTTCCTGAATAGGAATATGAACTTTTTGATCGTGAAAATCTGCCCGGAAAAGCGTGATTTCGACTTATTCCAAAGTTTGTAAAACTGCGAATAGCACTCTAAAAACACGAAATATGATGTATTTGGTGCTAGATTCTGCCATATAACGCATTTCTGAAGCAAAATCTTGCTTCTGAGCAGATTTACAGAATCAAAAATTTCTCAACGAAACTCAGAAAAAACGCTGATAACTCGCTGGAAACGCAGAATTTTGTGCATTTGAGGACAGATTCATGCGTATTATGTTGTATTGGATAGATTTATGTGATTTGCGATACTTTGAAACCGCTGAGAATGTGGTAATTTTGACTTATTTCAAACTTCATATAACTGCAGATAGCGCTCTGAAAACACGAGATACGATGTTTTTGTTGATGGATTCATACATATTATGAGTTCCTGAATAGGAATATGAACTTTTTGATCGTGAAAATTTGCCCGGAAAAGCGTGATTTCGACTTATTCCAAAGTTTGTAAAACTGCGAATAGCACTCTAAAAACACGAAATATGATGTATTTGGTGCTAGATTCTGCCATATAACGCATTTCTGAAGCAAAATCTTGCTTCTGAGCAGATTTACAGAATCAAAAATTTCTCAACGAAACTCAGAAAAAACGCTGATAACTCGCTGGAAACGCAGAATTTTGTGCATTTGAGGACAGATTCATGCGTACTATGTTGTATTGGATAGATTTATGTGATTTGCGATACTTTGAAACCGCTGAGAATGTGGTAATTTTGACTTATTTCAAACTTCATATAACTGCAGATAGCGCTCTGAAAACACGAGATACGATGTTTTTGTTGATGGATTCATACATATTATGAGTTCCTGAATAGGAATATGAACTTTTTGATCGTGAAAATCTGCCCGGAAAAGCGTGATTTCGACTTATTCCAAAGTTTGTAAAACTGCGAATAGCACTCTAAAAACACGAAATATGATGTATTTGGTGCTAGATTCTGCCATATAACGCATTTCTGAAGCAAAATCTTGCTTCTGAGCAGATTTACAGAATCAAAAATTTCTCAACGAAACTCAGAAAAAACGCTGATAACTCGCTGGAAACGCAGAATTTTGTGCATTTGAGGACAGATTCATGCGTATTATGTTGTATTGGATAGATTTATGTTATTTGCGATACTTTGAAACCGCTGAGAATGTGGTAATTTTGACTTATTTCAAACTTCATATAACTGCAGATAGCGCTCTGAAAACACGAGATACGATGTTTTTGTTGATGGATTCATACATATTATGAGTTCCTGAATAGGAATATGAACTTTTTGATCGTGAAAATTTGCCCGGAAAAGCGTGATTTCGACTTATTCCAAAGTTTGTAAAACTGCGAATAGCACTCTTAAAACACAAAATATGATGTATTTGGTGCTAGATTCTGCCATATAACGCATTTCTGAGGCAAAATCTTGCTTCTGAGCAGATTTACAGAATCAAAAATTTCTCAACGAAACTCAGAAAAAAACGCTGATAACTCGCTGGAAACGCAGAATTTTGTGCATTTGAGAACAGATTCATGCGTACTATGTTGTATTGGATAGATTTATGTGATTTGCGATACTTTAAAACCGCTGAGAATGTGGTAGTTTTGACTTATTTCAAAACTTCATATAACTGCAGATAGCGCTCTGAAAACACGAGATACGATGTTTTTGTTGATGGATTCATACATATTATAAGTTCCTGAATAGGAATATGAACTTTTTGATCGTGAAAATCTGTCCGGAAAAGCGTGATTTCAAGTTATACCAAAGTTTGTAAAACTGCGAATAGCACTCTAAAAACACGAAATATGATGTATTTGGTGCTAGATTCTGCCATATAACGCATTTCTGAAGCAAAATCTTGCTTCTGAGCAGATTTACAGAATCAAAAATTTCTCAACGAAACTCAGAAAAAACGCTGATAACTCGCTGGAAACGCAGAATTTTGTGCATTTGAGGACAGATTCATGAGTATTATGTCGTATTGGATAGATATATGTGATTTGCGATACTTTGAAACCGCTGAGAATGTGGTAATTTTGACTTATTTCAAACTTCATATAACTGCAGATAGCGCTCTGAAAACACGAGATACGATGTTTTTGTTGATGGATTCATACATATTATGAGTTCCTGAATAGGAATAAGAACTTTTTGATCGTGAAAATCTGCCCGGAAAAGCGTGATTCCGAGTTATTCCAAAGTTTGTGAAACTGCGAATAGCACTCTAAAAACACGAAATATGATGTATTTGGTGCTAGATTCTGCCATATAACGCATTTCTGAAGCAAAATCTTGCTTCTGAGCAGATTTACAAAATCAAAAATTTGATGTATTTGGTGCTAGATTCTGCCATATAACGCATTTCTGAAGCAAAATCCTGCTTCTGAGCAGATTTACAGAATCAAAAATTTCTCAACGAAACTCAGAAAAAACGCTGATAACTCGCTGGAAACGCAGAATTTTGTGCATTTGAGGACAGATTCATGAGTATTATGTTGTATTGGATTGATATATGTGATTTGCGATACTTTGAAATCGCTGAGAACGTGGCAATTTTGACTTATTTCAAACTTCATATAACTGCAGATAGCGCTCTGAAAACACGAGATACGATGTTTTTGTTGATGGATTCATACATATTATGAGTTCCTGAATAGGAATATGAACTTTTTGATCGTGAAAATCTGCCCGGAAAAGCGTGATTTCGACTTATTCCAAAGTTTGTAAAACTGCGAATAGCACTCTAAAAACACGAAATATGATGTATTTGGTGCTAGATTCTGCCATATAACGCATTTCTGAAGCAAAATCTTGCTTCTGAGCAGATTTACAGAATCAAAAATTTCTCAACGAAACTCAGAAAAAACGCTGATAACTCGCTGGAAACGCAGAATTTTGTGCATTTGAGGACAGATTCATGCGTATTATGTTGTATTGGATAGATTTATGTGATTTGCGATACTTTGAAACCGCTGAGAATGTGGTAATTTTGACTTATTTCAAACTTCATATAACTGCAGATAGCGCTCTGAAAACACGAGATACGATGTTTTTGTTGATGGATTCATACATATTATGAGTTCCTGAATAGGAATATGAACTTTTTGATCGTGAAAATCTGCCCGGAAAAGCGTGATTTCGACTTATTCCAAAGTTTGTAAAACTGCGAATAGCACTCTAAAAACACGAAATATGATGTATTTGGTGCTAGATTCTGCCATATGTCTGAAGCAAAATCTTGCTTCTGAGCAGATTTACAGAATCAAAAATTTCTCAACGAAACTCAGAAAAAACGCTGATAACTCGCTGGAAACGCAGAATTTTGTGCATTTGAGGACAGATTCATGCGTATTATGTTGTATTGGATAGATTTATGTGATTTGCGATACTTTGAAACCGCTGAGAATGTGGTAATTTTGACTTATTTCAAACTTCATATAACTGCAGATAGCGCTCTGAAAACACGAGATACGATGTTTTTGTTGATGGATTCATACATATTATGAGTTCCTGAATAGGAATATGAACTTTTTGATCGTGAAAATCTGCCCGGAAAAGCGTGATTTCGACTTATTCCAAAGTTTGTAAAACTGCGAATAGCACTCTAAAAACACGAAATATGATGTATTTGGTGCTAGATTCTGCCATATAACGCATTTCTGAAGCAAAATCTTGCTTCTGAGCAGATTTACAGAATCAAAAATTTCTCAACGAAACTCAGAAAAAACGCTGATAACTCGCTGGAAACGCAGAATTTTGTGCATTTGAGGACAGATTCATGAGTATTATGTTGTATTGGATAGATATATGTGATTTGCGATACTTTGAAACCGCTGAGAATGTGGTAATTTTGACTTATTTCAAACTTCATATAACTGCAGATAGCGCTCTGAAAACACGAGATACGATGTTTTTGTTGTTGGATTTATACATATTATGAGTTCCTGAATAGGAATATGAACTTTTTGATCGTGAAAATCTGCCCGGAAAAGCGTGATTCCGAGTTATTCCAAAGTTTGTAAAACTGCGAATAGCACTCTAAAAACACGAAATATGATGTATTTGGTGCTAGATTCTGCCATATAACGCATTTTTGAAGCAAAATCTTGCTTTTGAGCAGATTTACAAAATCAAAAATTTGATGTATTTGGTGCTAGATTCTGCCATATAACGCATTTCTGAAGCAAAATCCTGCTTCTGAGCAGATTTACAGAATCAAAAATTTCTCAACGAAACTCAGAAAAAACGCTGATAACTCGCTGGAAACGCAGAATTTTGTGCATTTGAGGACAGATTCATGAGTATTATGTTATATTGGATTGATATATGTGATTTGCGATACTTTAAAATCACTGAGAATGTGGTAATTTTGACTTATTTCAAACTTCATATAACTGCAGATAGCGCTCTGAAAACACGAGATACGATGTTTTTGTTGATGGATTCATACATATTATGAGTTCCTGAATAGGAATATGAACTTTTTGATCGTGAAAATCTGCCCGGAAAAGCGTGATTTCGACTTATTCCAAAGTTTGTAAAACTGCGAATAGCACTCTAAAAACACGAAATATGATGTATTTGGTGCTAGATTCTGCCATATAACGCATTTCTGAAGCAAAATCTTGCTTCTGAGCAGATTTACAGAATCAAAAATTTCTCAACGAAACTCAGAAAAAACGCTGATAACTCGCTGGAAACGCAGAATTTTGTGCATTTGAGGACAGATTTATGCGTATTATGTTGTATTGGATAGATTTATGTGATTTGCGATACTTTGAAACCGCTGAGAGTGTGGTAATTTTGACTTATTTCAAACTTCATATAACTGCAGATAGCGCTCTGAAAACACGAGATACGATGTTTTTGTTGATGGATTCATACATATTATGAGTTCCTGAATAGGAATATGAACTTTTTGATCGTGAAAATCTGCCCGGAAAAGCGTGATTTCGACTTATTCCAAAGTTTGTAAAACTGCGAATAGCACTCTAAAAACACGAAATATGATGTATTTATTGCTAGATTCTGCCATATAACGCATTTCTGAAGCAAAATCTTGCTTCTGAGCAGATTTACAGAATCAAAAATTTCTCAACGAAACTCAGAAAAAACGCTGATAACTCGCTGGAAACGCAGAATTTTGTGCATTTGAGGACAGATTCATGCGTATTATGTTGTATTGGATAGATTTATGTGATTTGCGATACTTTGAAACCGCTGAGAATGTGGTAATTTTGACTTATTTCAAACTTCATATAACTGCGGATAGCGCTCTGAAAATACGAGATACGATGTTTTTGTTGATGGATTCATACATATTATGAGTTCCTGAATAGGAATATGAACTTTTTGATCGTGAAAATCTGCCCGGAAAAGCGTGATTTCGACTTATTCCAAAGTTTGTAAAACTGCGAATAGCACTCTAAAAACACGAAATATGATGTATTTGGTGCTAGATTCTGCCATATAACGCATTTCTGAAGCAAAATCTTGCTTCTGAGCAAATTAACAGAATCAAAAATTTCTCAACGAAACTCAGAAAAAACGCTGATAACTCGCTTGAAACGCAGAATTTTGTGCATTTGAGGACAGATTCATGCGTATTATGTTGTATTGGATAGATTTATGTGATTTGCGATACTTTGAAAACCGCTGGGATGAGGTAATTTTGACTTATTTCAAACTTCATATAACTGCAGATAGCGCTCTGAAAACACGAGATACGATGTTTTTGTTGATGGATTCATACATATTATGAGTTCCTGAATAGGAATATGAACTTTTTGATCGTGAAAATCTGCCCGGAAAAGCGTGATTTCGACTTATTCCAAAGTTTGTAAAACTGCGAATAGCACTCTAAAAACACGAAATATGATGTATTTGGTGCTAGATTCTGCCATATAACGCATTTCTGAAGCAAAATCTTGCTTCTGAGCAGATTTACAGAATCAAAAATTTCTCAACGAAACTCAGAAAAAACGCTGATAACTCGCTGGAAACGCAGAATTTTGTGCATTTGAGGACAGATTCATGCGTATTATGTTGTATTGGATAGATTTATGTGATTTGCGATACTTTGAAACCGCTGAGAATGTGGTAATTTTGACTCATTTCAAACTTCATATAACTGCAGATAGCGCTCTGAAAACACGAGATACGATGTTTTTGTTGATGGATTCATACATATTATGAGTTCCTGAATAGGAATATGAACTTTTTGATCGTGAAAATCTGCCCGGAAAAGCGTGATTTCGACTTATTCCAAAGTTTGTAAAAACTGCGAATAGCACTCTAAAAACACGAAATATGATGTATTTGGTGCTAGATTCTGCCATATAACGCATTTCTGAAGCAAAATCTTGCTTCTGAGCAGATTAACAGAATCAAAAATTTCTCAACGAAACTCAGAAAAAACGCTGATAACTCGCTGGAAACGCAGAATTTTGTGCATTTGAGGACAAATTCATGCATATTATGTTGTAATGGACAGATTTATGTGATTTGCGATACTTTGAAACCGCTGAGAATGTGGTAATTTTGACTTATTTCAAACTTCATATAACTGCAGATAGCGCTCTGAAAACACGAGATACGATGTTTTTGTTGATGGATTCATACATATTATGAGTTCCTGAATAGGAATATGAACTTTTTCATCGTGAAAATCTGCCCGAAAAAGCGTGATTTCGACTTATTCCAAAGTTTGTAAAACTGCGAATAGCACTCTAAAAACACGAAATATGATGTATTTGGTGCTAGATTCTGCCATATAACGCATTTCTGAAGCAAAATCTTGCTTCTGAGCAGATTTACAGAATCAAAAATTTCTCAACGAAACTCAGAAAAAACGCTGATAACTTGCTGGAAACGCAGAATTTTTTGCATTTGAGGACAGATTCATGCGTATTATGTTGTATTGGATAGATTTATGTGATTTGCGATACTTTGAAACCGCTGAGAATGTGGAAATTTGGACTTATTTCAAACTTCATATAACTGCAGATAGCGCTCTGAAAACACGAGATACGATGTTTTTGTTGATGGATTCATACATACTATGAGTTCCTGAATAGGAATATGAACTTTCTGATCGTGAAAATCTGCCCGGAAAAGCGTGATTTCGACTTATTCCAAGGTTTGTAAAACTGCGAATAGCACTCTAAAAACACGAAATATGATGTATTTGGTGCTAGATTCTGCCACATAACGCATGAGAATGTGGTAATTTTGACTTATTTCAAACTTCATATAACTGCAGATAGCGCTCTGAAAACAAGAGATACGATGTTTTTGTTGATGGATTCATACATATTATGAGTTCCTGAATAGGAATATGAACTTTTTGATCGTGAAAATCTGCCCGGAAAAGCGTGATTACGGCTTATTCCAAAGTTTGTAAAACAGCGAATAGCACTCTAAAAACACGAAATATGATGTATTTGGTGCTAGATTCTGCCATATAACGCATTTCTGAAGCAAAATCTTGCTTCTGAGCAGATTTACAGAATCAAAATTTTCTCAACGAAACTCAGAAAAAACGCTGATAACTCGCTGGAAACGCAGAATTTTGTGCATTTGAGGACAGATTCATGCGTATTATGTTGTATTGGATAGATTTATGTGATATGCGATACTTTGAAACCGCTGAGAATGTGGTAATTTTGACTTATTTCAAACTTCATATAACTGCAGATAGCGCTCTGAAAACACGAGATACGATGTTTTTGTTGATGGATTCATACATATTATGAGTTCCTGAATAGGAATATGAACTTTTTGATCGTGAAAATCTGCCCGGAAAAGCGTGATTTCGACTTATTCCAAAGTTTGTAAAACTGCGAATAGCACTCTAAAAACACGAAATATGATGTATTTGGTGCTAGATTCTGCCATATATAACGCATTTCTGAAGCAAAATCTTGCTTCTGAGCAGATTTACAGAATCAAAAATTTCTCAACGAAACTCAGAAAAAAACGCTGATAACTCGCTGGAAACGCAGAATTTTGTGCATTTGAGGACAGATTCATGCGTATTATGTTGTATTGGATAGATTTATGTGATTTGCGATACTTTGAAACCGCTGAGAATGTGGTAATTTTGACTTATTTCAAACTTCATATAACTGCAGATAGCGCTCTGAAAACACGAGATACGATGTTTTTGTTGATGGATTCATACATATTATGGGTTCCTGAATAGGAATATGAACTTTTTGATCGTGAAAATCTGCCCGGAAAAGCGTGATTTCGACTCATTCCAAAGTTTGTAAAACTGCGAATAGCACTCTAAAAACACGAAATATGATGTATTTGGTGCTAGATTCTGCCATATAACGCATTTCTGAAGCAAAATCTTGCTTCTGAGCAGATTAACAGAATCAAAAATTTCTCAACGAAACTCAGAAAAAACGCTGATAACTTGCTGGAAACGCAGAATTTTGTGCATTTGAGGACAGATTCATGCGTATTATGTTGTATTGGATAGATTTATGTGATTTGCGATACTTTGAAACCGCTGAGAATGTGGTAATTTTGACTCATTTCAAACTTCATATAACTGCAGATAGCGCTCTGAAAACACGAGATACGATGTTTTTGTTGATGGATTCATACATATTATGAGTTCCTGAATAGGAATATAAACTTTTTGATCGTGAAAATCTGCCCGGAAAAGCGTGATTTCGACTTATTCCAAAGTTTGTAAAACTGCGAATAGCACTCTAAAAACACGAAATATGATGTATTTGGTGCTAGATTCTGCCATATAACGCATTTCTGAAGCAAAATCTTGCTTCTGAGCAGATTAACAGAATCAAAAATTTCTCAACGAAACTCAGAAAAAACGCTGATAACTCGCTGGAAACGCAGAATTTTGTGCATTTGAGGACAAATTCATGCATATTATGTTGTAATGGACAGATTTATGTGATTTGCGATACTTTGAAACCGCTGAGAATGTGGAAATTTGGACTTATTTCAAACTTCATATAACTGCAGATAGCGCTCTGAAAACACGAGATACGATGTTTTTGTTGATGGATTCATACATACTATGAGTTCCTGAATAGGAATATGAACTTTCTGATCGTGAAAATCTGCCCGGAAAAGCGTGATTTCGACTTATTCCAAGGTTTGTAAAACTGCGAATAGCACTCTAAAAACACGAAATATGATGTATTTGGTGCTAGATTCTGCCACATAACGCATGAGAATGTGGTAATTTTGACTTATTTCAAACTTCATATAACTGCAGATAGCGCTCTGAAAACAAGAGATACGATGTTTTTGTTGATGGATTCATACATATTATGAGTTCCTGAATAGGAATATGAACTTTTTGATCGTGAAAATCTGCCCGGAAAAGCGTGATTTCGGCTTATACCAAAGTTTGTAAAACTGCGAATAGCACTCTAAAAACACGAAATATGATGTATTTGGTGCTAGATTCTGCCATATAACGCATTTCTGAAGCAAAATCTTGCTTCTGAGCAGATTTACAGAATCAAAAATTTCTCAACGAAACTCAGAAAAAAACGCTGATAACTCGCTGGAAACGCAGAATTTTGTGCATTTGAGGACAGATTCATGCGTATTATGTTGTATTGGATAGATTTATGTGATTTGCGATACTTTGAAACCGCTGAGAATGTGGTAATTTTGACTTATTTTCAAACTTCATATAACTGCAGATAGCGCTCTGAAAACACGAGATACGATGTTTTTGTTGATGGATTCATACATATTATGAGTTCCTGAATAGGAATATGAACTTTTTGATCGTGAAAATCTGCCCGGAAAAGCGTGATTTCGACTTATTCCAAAGTTTGTAAAACTGCGAATAGCACTCTAAAAACACGAAATATGATGTATTTGGTGCTAGATTCTGCCATATAACGCATTTCTGAAGCAAAATCTTGCTTCTGAGCAGATTTACAGAATCAAAAATTTCTCAACGAAACTCAGAAAAAACGCTGATAACTCGCTGGAAACGCAGAATTTTGTGCATTTGAGGACAGATTCATGCGTAT
>CAXDIG010000206.1:0-29351 GCA_963989225.1 Dromius quadrimaculatus
TGCAGATAGCGCTCTGAAAACACGAGATATGATGTTTTTTGTTGATGGATTCATACATATTATGAGTTTCTAAATAGGAATATGAACTTTTTGATTGTGAAAATCTGCCCGGAAAAGCGTGATTTCGACTTATTCCAAAGTTTGTAAAACTGCGAATAGCACTCTAAAAAACACGAAATATGATGTATTTGGTGCTAGATTCTGCCATATAACGCATTTCTGAAGCAAAATCTTGCTTCTGAGCAGATATACAGAATCAAAAATTTCTCAACGAGACTCAGGAAAAACGCTGATAACTCGCTGGAAACGCAAAATTTTGTGCATTTGAGGACAGATTCATGCGTATTATGTTGTATTGGATAGATTTATGTGATTTGCGATACTTTGAAACCGCTGAGAATGTGGGTAATTTTGACCTATTTCAAACTTCATATAACTGCAGATAGCGCTCTGAAAACACGAGATATGATGTTTTTGTTGATGGATTCATACATATTATGAGGTCCTGAATAGGAATATGAACTTTTTGATTGTGAAAATCTGCCCGGAAAAGCGTGATTTCGACTTATTCGAAAGTTTGTAAAGCTGCGAATAGCACTCAAAAACACGAAATATGATGTATTTGGTGCTAGATTCTGCCATATAACGCATTTCTGAAGCAAAATCTTACTTCTGAGCAGATTTACAGAATCAAAAATTTCTCAACGAAACTCAGAGAATACGCTGATAACTCGCTGGAAACGCGAAATTTTGTGCATTTGAGGACGGATTCATGCGTATTATGTTGTATTGGATAGATTTATGTGATTTGCGATACTTTGAAACCGCTGAGAATGTGGTAATTTTGACTTATTTCAAACTTCATATAACTGCAGATAGCGCTCTGAAAACACGAGATATGATGTTTTTGTTGATGGATTCATACATATTATGAGTTCCTGAATAGGAATATGAACTTTTTGATTGTGAAAATCTGCCCGGAAAAGCGTGATTTCGACTTATTCCAAAGTTTGTAAAACTGCGAATAGCACTCTAAAAACACGAAATATGATGTATTTGGTGCTAGATTCTGCCATATAACGCATTTCTGAAGCAGAATCTTGCTTCTGAGCAGATTTACAGAATCAAAAATTTCTCAACGAGACTCAGAAAAAACGCTGATAACTCGCTGGAAACGCAAAATTTTGTGCATTTGAGTACAGATTTATGCGTATTATGTTGTATTGGATAGATTTATGTGATTTGCGATACTTTGAAACCGCTGAGAATGTGGTAATTTTGACTTATTTCAAACTTCATATAACTGCAGATAGCGCTCTGAAAACACAAGATATGATGTTTTTGTTGATGGATTCATACATATTATGAGTTCCTGAATAGGAATATGAACTTTTTGATTGTGAAAATCTGCCCGGAAAAGCGTGATTTCGACTTATTCCAAAGTTTGTAAAACTGCAAATAGCACTCTAAGAACACAAAATATGATGTATTTGGTGCTAGATCCTGCCATATAACGCATTTCTTAAGCAAAATCTTGCTTCTGAGCCGATTTACAGAATCAAAAATTTCTCAACGAGACTCAGAAAAAACGCTGATAACTCGCTGGAAACGCGAAATTTTGTGCATTTGAGGACGGATTCATGCGTATTATGTTGTATTGGATAGATTTATGTGATTTGCGATACTTTGAAACCGCTGAGAATGTGGTAATTTTGACTTATTTCAAACTTCATATAACTGCAGATAGCGCTCTGAAAACACGAGATATGATGTTTTTGTTGATGGATTCATACATATTATGAGTTCCTGAATAGGAATATGAACTTTTTGATTGTGAAAATCTGCCCGGAAAAGCGTGATTTCGACTTATTCCAAAGTTTGTAAAACTGCGAATAGCACTCTAAAAACACAAAATATGATGTATTTGGTGCTAGATTCTGCCATATAACGCATTTCTGAAGCAAAATCTTGCTTCTGAGCAGATTTACAGAATCAAAAATTTCTCAACGAGACTCAGGAAAAACGCTGATAACTCGCTGGAAACGCAAAATTTTGTGCATTCGAGGACGGATTCATGCGTGTTATGTTGTATTGGATAGATTTATGTGATTTGCGATACTTTGAAACCGCTGAGAATGTGGTAATTTTGACTTATTTCAAACTTCATATAACTGCAGATAGCGCTCTAAAAACACGAGATATGATGTTTTTGTTGATGGATTCATACATATTATGAGTTCCTGAATAGGAATATGAACTTTTTGATTGTGAAAATCTGCCCGGAAAAGCGTGATTTCGACTTATTCCAAAGTTTGTAAAACTGCAAATAGCACTCTAAAAACACGAAATATGATGTATTTGGTTCTAGATTCTGCCATATAACGCATTTCTGAAGCTAAATCTTGCTTCTGAGCAGATTTACAGAATCAAAAATTTCTTAACGAGACTCAGAAAAAACGCTAATAACTCGCTGGAAACGCAAAATTTTGTGCATTTGAGTACAGATTCATGCGTATTATGTTGTATTGGATAGACTTATGTGATTTGCGATACTTTGGAACCGCTGAGCATGTGGTAATTTTGACTTATTTCAAACTTCATATAACTGCAGATAGCGCTCTGAAAACACGAGATATGATGTTTTTGTTAATGGATTCATACATATTATGAGTTTCTAAATAGGAATATGAACTTTTTGATAGTGAGAATCTGCCCGGAAAAGCGTGATTTCGACTTATTCCAAAGTTTGTAAAACTGCGAATAGCACTCTAAAAACACGAAATATGATGTATTTGGTGCTAGATTCTGCCATATAACGCATTTCTGAAGCAAAATCTTGCTTCTGAGCAGATATACAGAATCAAAAATTTCTCAACGAGACTCAGGAAAAACGCTGATAACTCGCTGGAAACGCAAAATTTTGTGCATTTGAGGACAGATTCATGCGTATTATGTTGTATTGGATAGATTTATGTGATTTGCGATACTTTGAAACCGCTGAGAATGTGGTAATTTTGACCTATTTCAAACTTCATATAACTGCAGATAGCGCTCTGAAAACACGAGATATGATGTTTTTGTTGATGGATTCATACATATTATGAGGTCCTGAATAGGAATATGAACTTTTTGATTGTGAAAATCTGCCCGGAAAAGCGTGATTTCGACTTATTCGAAAGTTTGTAAAACTGCGAATAGCACTCAAAAACACGGAATATGATGTATTTGGTGCTAGATTCTGCCATATAACGCATTTCTGAAGCAAAATCTTACTTCTAAGCAGATTTACAGAATCAAAAATTTCTCAACGAAACTCAGAGAATACGCTGATAACTCGCTGGAGACGCGAAATTTTGTGCATTTGAGGACGGATTCATGCGTATTATGTTGTATTAGATAGATTTATGTGATTTGCGATACTTTGAAACCGCTGAGAATGTGGTAATTTTGACTTATTTCAAACTTCATATAACTGCAGATAGCGCTCTGAAAACACGAGATATGATGTTTTTGTTGATGGATTCATACATATTATGAGTTCCTGAATAGGAATATGAACTTTTTGATTGTGAAAATCTGCCCGGAAAAGCGTGATTCCGACTTATTCCAAAGTTTGTAAAACTGCGAATAGCACTCTAAAAACACGAAATATGATGTATTTGGTGCTAGATTCTGCCATATAACGCATTTCTGAAGCAGAATCTTGCTTCTGAGCAGATTTACAGAATCAAAAATTTCTCAACGAGACTCAGAAAAAACGCTGATAACTCGCTGGAAACGCAAAATTTTGTGCATTTGAGTACAGATTCATGCGTATTATGTTGTATTGGATAGATTTATGTGATTTGCGATACTTTGAAACCGCTGAGAATGTGGTAATTTTGACTTATTTCAAACTTCATATAACTGCAGATAGCGCTCTGAAAACACGAGATATGATGTTTTTGTTGATGGATTCATACATATTATGAGTTCCTGAATAGGAATATGAACTTTTTGATTGTAAAAATCTGCCCGGAAAAGCGTGATTTCGACTTATTCCAAAGTTTGTAAAACTGCGAATAGCACTCTAAAAACACAAAATATGATGTATTTGGTGCTAGATCCTGCCATATAACGCATTTCTGAAGCAAAATCTTGCTTCTGAGCCGATTTACAGAATCAAAAATTTCTCAACGAGACTCAGAAAAAACGCTGATAACTCGCTGGAAACGCAAAATTTTGTGCATTCGAGGACGGATTCATGCGTGTCATGTTGTATTGGATAGATTTATGTGATTTGCGATACTTTGAAACCGCTGAGAATGTGGTAATTTTGACTTATTTCAAACTTCATATAACTGCAGATAGCGCTCTGAAAACACGAGATATGATGTTTTTGTTGATGGATTCATACATATTATGAGTTCCTGAATAGGAATATGAACTTTTTGATTGTGAAAATCTGCCCGGAAAAGCGTGATTCCGACTTATTCCAAAGTTTGTAAAACTGCGAATAGCACTCTAAAAACACAAAATATGATGTATTTGGTGTTAGATTCTGCCATATAACGCATTTCTGAAGCAAAATCTTGCTTCTGAGCAGATTTACAGAATCAAAAATTTCTCAACGAGACTCAGAAAAAAACGCTGATAACTCGCTGGAAACGCAAAATTTTGTGCATTCGAGGACGGATTCATGCGTGTTATGTTGTATTGGATAGATTTATGTGATTTGCGATACTTTGAAAATGCTGAGAATGTGGTAATTTTGACTTATTTCAAACTTCATATAACTGCAGATAGCGCTCTGAAAACACGAGATATGATGTTTTTGTTGATGGATTCATACATATTATGAGGTCCTGAATACGAATATGGACTTTTTGATTGTGAAAATCTGACCGGAAAAGCGTGATTTCGACTTATTCCAAAGTTTGTAAAACTGCGAATAGCACTCTAAAAACACGATATATGATGTATTTGATGCTAGATTTTGCCATATAACGCATTTCTGAAGCAAAATCTTGCTTCTGAGCCGATTTACAGAATCAAAAATTTCTCAACGAAACTCAGAGAAAAACGCTGATAACTCGCTGGAAACGCGAAATTTTGTGCATTTGAGGACGGATTCATGCGTATTTTTTTGTATTGGATAGATTTATGTGATTTGCGATACTTTGAAACCGCTGAGAATGTGGTAATTTTGACTTATTTCAAACTTCATATAACTGCAGATAGCGCTCTGAAAACACGAGATATGATGTTTTTATTGATGGATTCATACATATTATGAGTTCCTGAATAGGAATATGAACTTTTTGATTGTGAAAATTTGCGTGGAAAAGCGTGATTTCGACTTATTCCAAAGTTTGTAAAACTGCGAATAGCACTCTAAAAACACGAAATATGATGTATTTGGTGCTAGATTCTGCCATATAACGCATTTCTGAAGCAAAATCTTGCTTCTGAGCAGATTTACAGAATCGAAAATTTCTCAACGAAACTCAGAGAAAACGCTGATAGCTCGCTGGAAACGCGAAATTTTGTGCATTTGAGGACGGATTCATGCGTATTATGTTGTATTGGATAGATTTATGTGTTTTGCGATACTTTGAAACCGCTGAGAATGTGGTAATTTTGACTTATTTCAAACTTCATATAACTGCAGATAGCGCTCTGAAAACACGAGATATGATGTTTTTGTTGATGGATTTATACATATTTTGAGGTCCTGAATAGGAATATGAACTTTTCGATTGTGAAAATCTGCCCGGAAAAACGTGATTTCGACTTATTCCAAAGTTTGTAAAACTGCGAATAGCACTCTAAAAACACGAAATATGATGTATTTGGTGTTAGATTCTGCCATATAAATCTTGCTTCTGAGCCGATTTACAGAATCAAAAATTTCTCAACGAGACTCAGAAAAAACGCTGATAACTCGCTGGAAACGCGAAATTTTGAGCATTTGAGGACGGATTAATGCGTATTATGTTGTATTGGATAGATTTATGTGATTTGCGATACTTTGAAACCGCTGAGAATGTGGTAATTTTGACTTATTTCAAACTTCATATAACTGCAGATAGCGCTCTGAAAACACGAGATATGATGTTTTTGTTGATGGATTCATACATATTATGAGTTCCTGAATAGGAATATGAACTTTTCGATTGTTAAAATCTGCCCGGAAAAGCGTGATTTCGACTTATTCCAAAGTTTGTAAAACTGCGAATAGCACTCTAAAAACACGAAATATGATGTATTTGGTGCTAGATTCTGCCATATAAATCTTGCTTCTGAGCCGATTTACAGAATCAAAAATTTCTCAACGAGACTCAGAAAAAACGCTGATAACTCGCTGGAAACGCGAAATTTTGTGCATTTGAGGACGGATTCATGCGTATTATGTTGTATTGGATAGATTTATGTGATTTGCGATACTTTGAAACCGCTGAGAATGTGGTAATTTTGACTTATTTCAAACTTCATATAACTGCAGATAGCGCTCTGAAAACACGAGATATGATGTTTTTGTTGATGGATTCATACATATTATGAGTTCCTGAATAGGAATATGAACTTTTTGATTGTGAAAATCTGCCCGGAAAAGCGTGATTTCGACTTCTTCCAAAGTTTGTAAAACTGCGAATAGCACTCCAAAAACACGAAATATGATGTATTTGGTGCTAGATTCTGCCATATAACGCATTTCTGAAGCAAAATCTTGCTTCTGAGCAGATTTACAGAATCAAAAATTTCTCAACGAGACTCAGAAAAAACGCTGATAACTCGCTGGAAACGCAAAATTTTGTGCATTCGAGGACGGATTCATGCGTATTATGTTGTATTGGTTAGATTTATGTGATTTGCGATACTTTGAAACCGCTGAGAATGTGGTAATTTTGACTTATTTCAAACTTCATATAACTGCAGATAGCGCTCTGAAAACACGAGATATGATGTTTTTGTTGATGGATTCATACATATTATGAGGTCCTGAATAGGAATATGAACTTTTTGATTGTGAAAATCTGCCAGGAATAGCGTGATTTCGACCTATTCCAAAGTTTGTAAAACTGCGAATAGCACTCTAAAAACACAAAATATGATGTATTTGGTGCTAGATTCTGCCATATAACGCATTTCTGAAGCAAAATCTTACTTCTGAGCAGATTTATAGAATCAGAAATTTCTCAACGAAACTCAGAGAAAACGCTGATAACTCGCTGGAAACGCGAAATTTTGTGCATTTGAGGACGGATTCATGCGTATTATGTTGTATTGGATAGATTTATTTGATTTGCGATACTTTGAAACCGCTGAGAATATGGTAATTTTGACTTATTTCAAACTTCATATAACTGCAGATAGCGCTCTGAAAACACGAGATATGATGTTTTTGTTGATGGATTCAGACATATTATGAGGTCCTGAATAGGAATATGAACTTTTTGATTGTGAAAATCTGCCCGGAAAAGCGTGATTTCGACTTATTTCCAAAGTTTGTAAAACTGCGAATAGCACTCTAAAAAACCACGAAATATGATGTATTTGGTGCTAGATTCTGCCATATAACGCATTTCTGAAGCAAAATCTTGTTTCTGAGCAGATTTACAGGATCAAAAATTTCTCAACGAAACTCAGAGAAAACGCTGATAACTCGCTGGAAACGCGAAATTTTGTGCATTTGAGGACGGATTCATGCGTATTATGTTGTATTGGATAGATTTATGTGATTTGCGATACTTTGAAAACCGCTGAGAATGTTGTAATTTTGACTTATTTCAAACTTCATATAACTGCAGATAGCGCTCTGAAAACACGAGATATGATGTTTTTGTTGATGGATTCATACATATTATGAGTTCCTGAATAGGAATATGAACTTTTTGATTGTGAAAATCTGCCCGGAAAAGCGTGATTTCGACTTATTCCAAAGTTTGTAAAAACTGCGAATAGCACTCTAAAAACACGAAATATGATGTATTTGGTGCTAGATTCTGCCATATAACGCATTTCTGAAGCAGAATCTTGCTTCTGAGCAGATTTACAGAATCAAAAATTTCTCAACGAAACTCAGAGAAAACGCTGATAACTCGCTGGAAACGCGAAATTTTGTGCATTTGAGTACGGATTCATGCGTATTATGTTGAATTGGATAGATCTATGTGATTTGCGATACTTTGAAACCGCTGAGAATGTGGTAATTTTGACTTATTTCAAACTTCATATAACTGCAGATAGCGCTCTGGAAAACACGAGATATGATGTTTTTATTGATGGATTCATACAATATTATGAGTTCCTGAATAGGAATATGAACTTTTTGATCGTGAAAATCTGCCCGGAAAAGCGTGATTTCGACTTATTCCAAAGTTTGTAAAAACTGCAAATAGCACTCTAAAAACACGAAATATGATGTATTTGGTGCTAGATTCTGCCATATAACGCATTTTTCTGAAAACAAAATCTTACTTCTGAGCAGATTTACAGAATCAGAAATTTCTCAACGAAACTCAGAGAAAAACGCCGATAACTCGCTGGAAACGCGAAATTTTTGTGCATTTGAGGACGGATTCATGCGTATTATGTTGTATTGGATAGATTTATGTGATTTGCGATACTTGAGACGCTGAGCATGTGGTAATTTTGACTTATTTCAAACTTCATATAACTGCAGATAGCGCTCCTGCAAACACGAGATATGATGTTTTTGTTGATGGATTCATACATATTATGAGTTCCTAAATAGGAATATGAACTTTTTGATTGTGAAAATCTGCCCGGAAAAGCGTGATTTCGACTTATTCCAAAGTTTGTAAAAACTGCGAATAGCACTCTAAAAACACGAAATATGATGTATTTGGTGCTAGATTCTGCCATATAACGCATATCTGAAGCAAAATCTGGCTTCTGAGCAGATTTACAGAATCAAAAATTTCTCAACGAAACTCGGGAAAAAACGCTGATAACTCGCTGGAAACAAGAAATTTTGTGCATTTGAGGACGGATTCATGCGTATTATGTTGTATTGGATAGATTTATGTGATTTGCGATACTTTGAAACCGCTGAGAATGTGGTAATTCTGACTTATTTCAAACTTCATATAACTGCAGATAGCGCTCTAAAAACACGAGATATGATGTTTTTGTTGATGGATTCATACATATTATGAGGTCCTGAATAGGAATATGAACTTTTTGATTGTGGAAATCTGCCCGGAAAAGCGTGATTTCGACTTATTCCAAAGTTTGTTAAAAACTGCGAAAAGCACTCTAAAAAACACGAAAATATGATGTATTTGGTGCTAGATTCTGCCATAAAAAACGCATTTCTGAAGCAAAATCTTGCTTCTGAGCAGATTTACAGAATCGAAAATTTCTCAACGAAACTCGGAGGAAAACGCTGATAGCTCGCTGGAAAACGCGAAATTTTGTGCATTTGAGGACGGATTCATGCGTATTATGTTGTATTGGATAGATTTATGTGATTTGCGATACTTTGAAACCGCTGAGAATGTGGTAATTTTGACTTATTTCAAACTTCATATAAACTGCAGATAGCGCTCTGAAAACACGAGATATGATGTTTTTGTTGATGGATTCATACATATTATGAGGTCCTGAATACGAATATTGGACTTTTTGATTGTGAAAATCTGACCGGAAAGCGTGATTTCGACTTATTCCAAAGTTTGTAAAACTGCGAATAGCACTCTAAAAACACGATATATGATGTATTTGATGCTAGATTCTGCCATATAACGCATTTCTGAAGCAAAATCCTTGCTTCTGAGCCGATTTACAGAATCAAAAATTTCTCAACGAAACTCAGAGGAAAACGCTGATAACTCCGCTGGAAACGCGAAATTTTTGTGCATTTGAGGACGGATTCATGCGTATTTTTTTGTATTGGATAGATTTATGTGATTTGCGATACTTTGAAAACCGCTGAGAATGTGGTAATTTTGACTTATTTCAAACTTCATATAACCTGCAGATAGCGCTCTGAAAAACACGAGATATGATGTTTTTGTTGATGGATTCATACATATATGAGTTCCTGAATAGGAATATGAACTTTTTGATTGTGAAAATTTTGCGTGGAAAAGCGTGATTTCGACTTATTCCAAAGTTTGTTAAAACTGCGAATAGCACTCTAAAAAACACGAAATATGATGTATTTGGTGCTAGATTCTGCCATATAACGCATTCTGAAGCAAAATCTTGCTTCTGAGCAGATTTACAGAATCGAAAATTTCTCAACGAAACTCAGAGAAAACGCTGATAGCTCGCTGGAAACGCGAAATTTTGTGCATTTGAGGACGGATTCATGCGTATTATGTTGTATTGGATAGATTTATGTGATTTGCGATACTTTGAAACCGCTGAGAATGTGGTAATTTTGACTTATTCCCAAACTTCATATAACTGCAGATAGCGCTCTGAAAACACGAGATATGATGTTTTTGTTGATGGATTTATACATATTTTGAGGTCCTGAATAGGAATATGAACTTTTCGATTGTGAAAATCTGCCCGGAAAAGCGTGATTTCGACTTATTCCAAAGTTTGTAAAACTGCGGAATAGCACTCTAAAAACACGAAATATGATGTATTTGGTGTTAGATTCTGCCATATAAATCTTGCTTCTGAGCCGATTTACAGAATCAAAAATTTCTCAACGAGACTCAAAAAAAAAACGCTGATAACTCGCTGGAAACGCGAAAATTCTGTGCATTTGAGGACGGATTCATGCGTATTATGTTGTATTGGATAGATTTATGTGATTTGCGATACTTTGAAACCGCTGTGAATGTGGTAATTTTGACTTATTTTCAAACTTCATATAACTGCAGATAGCGCTCCTGAAAACACGAGATATGATGTTTTTGTTGATGGGATTCATACATATTATGAGTTCCTGAATAGGAATATGAACTTTTTGATTGTGAAAATCTGCCCGGAAAAGCGTGATTTCGACTTCTTCCAAAGTTTGTAAAAACTGCGAATAGCACTCCAAAAAACACGAAATATGATGTATTTGGTGCTAGATTCTGCCATATAACGCATTTCTGAAGCAAAATCTTGCTTCTGAGCAGATTTACAGAATCAAAAATTTCTCAACGAGACTCAGAAAAAAAACGCTGATAACTCGCTGGAAACGCAAAATTTTGTGCATTCGAGGACGGATTCATGCGTATTATGGTTGTATTGGTTAGATTTATGTGATTTGCGATACTTTGAAACCGCTGAGAATGTGGTAATTTTGACTTATTTCAAACTTCATATAACTGCAGATAGCGCTCTGAAAACACATAGCGCTCTGAAAACACGAGATATGATGTTTTTGTTGATGGATTCATACATATTATGAGGTCCTGAATAGGAATATGAACTTTTTGATTGTGAAAATCTGCCAGGAATAGCGTGATTTCGACCTATTCCAAAGTTTGTAAAACTGCGAATAGCACTCTAAGAACACAAAATATGATGTATTTGGTGCTAGATTCTGCCATATAACGCATTTCTGAAGCAAAATCCTACTTCTGAGCAGATTTATAGAATCAGAAATTTCTCAACGAAACTCAGAGGAAAACGCTGATAACTCGCTGGAAACGCGAAATTTTGTGCATTTGAGGACGGATTCATGCGTATTATGTTGTATTGGATAGATTTATGTGATTTGCGATACTTTGAAACCGCTGAGAATGTGGTAATTTTGACTTATTTCAAACTTCATATAACTGCAGATAGCGCTCTGAAAACACGAGATATGATGTTTTTGTTGATGGATTCATACATATTATGAGGTCCTGAATAGGAATATGAACTTTTTGATTGTGAAAATCTGCCCGGAAAAGCGTGATTTCGACTTATTCCAAAGTTTGTAAAACTGCGAATAGCACTCTAAAAACACGAAATATGATGTATTTGGTGCTAGATTCTGCCATATAACGCATTTCTGGAGCAAAATCTTGTTTCTGAGCAGATTTACAGAATCAAATATTTCTCAACGAAACTCAGAGAAAACGCTGATAACTCGCTGGAAACGCGAAATTTTGTGCATTAGAGAACGGATTCATGCGTATTATGTTGTATTGGATAGATTTATGTGATTTGCGATACTTTGAAACCGCTGAGAATGTTGTAATTTTGACTTATTTCAAACTTCATATAACTGCAGATAGCGCTCTGAAAACACGAGATATGATGTTTTTGTTGATGGATTCATACATATTATGAGTTCCTGAATAGGAATATGAACTTTTTGATTGTGAAAATCTGCCCGGAAAAGCGTGATTTCGACTTATTCCAAAGTTTGTAAAACTGCGAATAGCACTCTAAAAACACGAAATATGATGTATTTGGTGCTAGATTCTGCCATATAACGCATTTCTGAAGCAGAATCTTGCTTCTGAGCAGATTTACAGAATCAAAAATTTCTCAACGAAACTCAGAGAAAACGCTGATAACTCGCTGGAAACGCGAAATTTTGTGCATTTGAGTACGGATTCATGCGTATTATGTTGTATTGGATAGATCTATGTGATTTGCGATACTTTGAAACCGCTGAGAATGTGGTAATTTTGACTTATTTCCAAACTTCATATAACTGCAGATAGCGCTCTGAAAACACGAGATATGATGTTTTTGTTGATGGATTCATACATATTATGAGTTCCTGAATAGGAATATGAACTTTTTGATCGTGAAAATCTGCCCGGAAAAGCGTGATTTCGACTTATTCCAAAGTTTGTAAAACTGCAAATAGCACTCTAAAAACACGAAATATGATGTATTTGGTGCTAGATTCTGCCATATAACGCATTTCTGAAACAAAATCTTACTTCTGAGCAGATTTACAGAATCAGAAATTTCTCAACGAAACTCAGAGAAAACGCCGATAACTCGCTGGAAACGCGAAATTTTGTGCATTTGAGGACGGATTCATGCGTATTATGTTGTATTGGATAGATTTATGTGATTTGCGATACTTTGAAACCGCTGAGCATGTGGTAATTTTGACTTATTTCAAACTTCATATAACTGCAGATAGCGCTCTGCAAACACGAGATATGATGTTTTTGTTGATGGATTCATACATATTATGAGTTCCTAAATAGGAATATGAACTTTTTGATTGTGAAAATCTGCCCGGAAAAGCGTGATTTCGACTTATTCCAAAGTTTGTAAAACTGCGAATAGCACTCTAAAAACACGAAATATGATGTATTTGGTGCTAGATTCTGCCATATAACGCATATCTGAAGCAAAATCTGGCTTCTGAGCAGATTTACAGAATCAAAAATTTCTCAACGAAACTCGGGAGAAAACGCTGATAACTCGCTGGCAAACGCAAAATTTTGTGCATTTGAGGACAGATTTATGCGTATTATGTAGTATTGGATAGATTTATGTGATTTGCGATACTTTGAAACCGCTGAGAATGTGGTAATTCTGACTTATTTCAAACTTCATATAACTGCAGATAGCGCTCTAAAAAACACGAGATATGATGTTTTTGTTGATGGATTCATACATATTATGAGGTCCTGAATAGGAATATGAACTTTTTGATTGTGGAAATCTGCCCGGAAAAGCGTGATTTCGACTTATTCCAAAGTTTGTAAAACTGCGAAAAGCACTCTAAAAACACGAAATATGATGTATTTGGTGCTAGATTCTGCCATAAAACGCTTTCTGAAGCAAAATCTTGCTTCTGAGCAGATTTACAGAATCGAAAATTTCTCAACGAAACTCAGAGAAAACGCTGATAGCTCGCTGGAAACGCGAAATTTTGTGCATTTGAGGACGGATTCATGCGTATTATGTTGTATTGGATAGATTTATGTGATTTGCGATACTTTGAAACCGCTGAGAATGTGGTAATTTTGACTTATTTCAAACTTCATAAAATTGCAAATAGCGCTCTGAAAACACAAGATATGATGTTTTTGTTGATGGATTCATACATATTATGAGTTCCTGAATAGGAATATGAACTTTTTGATTGTGAAAATCTGCCCGGAAGAGCGTGATTTCGACTTCTTCCAAAGTTTGTAAAACTGCGAATAGCACTCCAAAAACACGAAATATGATGTATTTGGTGCTAGATTCTGCCATATAACGCATTTCTGAAGCAAAATCTTGCTTCTGAGCAGATTTACAGAATCAAAAATTTCTCAACGAGACTCAGAAAAAACGCTGATAACTCGCTGGAAACGCAAAATTTTGTGCATTCGAGGACGGATTCATGCGTATTATGTTGTATTGGTTAGATTTATGTGATTTGCGATACTTTGAAACCGCTGAGAATGTGGTAATTTTGACTTATTTCAAACTTCATATAACTGCAGATAGCGCTCTGAAAACACGAGATATGATGTTTTTGTTGATGGATTCATACATATTATGAGGTCCTGAATAGGAATATGAACTTTTTGATTGTGAAAATCTGCCAGGAATAGCGTGATTTCGACCTATTCCAAAGTTTGTAAAACTGCGAATAGCACTCTAAAAACACGAAATATGATGTATTCGGTGCTAGATTCTGCCATATAACGCATTTCTGAAGCAAAATCTTACTTCTGAGCAGATTTATAGAATCAGAAATTTCTCAACGAAACTCAGAGAAAACGCTGATAACTCGCTGGAAACGCGAAATTTTGTGCATTTGAGGACGGATTCATGCGTATTATGTTGTATTGGATAGATTTATGTGATTTGCGATACTTTGAAACCGCTGAGAATGTGGTAATTCTGACTTATTCCAAACTACATATAACTGCAGATAGCGCTCTGAAAACACGAGATATGATGTTTTTGTTGATGGATTCATACATATTATGAGTTCCTGAATAGGAATATGAACTTTTTGATTGTGAAAATCTGCCCGGGAAAGCGTGATTTCGACTTATTCCAAAGTTTGTAAAACTGCGAATAGCACTCTAAAAACACAAAATATGATGTATTTGGTGCTAGATTCTGCCATATAACGCATTTCTGAAGCAGAATCTTGCTTCTGAGCAGATTTACAGAATCAAAAATTCCTCAACGAAACTCAGAGAAAACGCTGATAACTCGCTGGAAACGCGAAATTTTGTGCATTTGAGGACGAATTCATGCGTATTATGTTGTATTGGATAGATTTATGTGATTTGCGATACTTTGAAACCGCTAAGAATGTGGTAATTTTGACTTATTTCAAACTTCATATAACTGCAGATAGCGCTCTGAAAACACGAGATATGTTGTTTTTGTTGATGGATTCATACATATTATGAGTTCCTGAATAGGAATATGAACTTTTTGATTGTGAAAATCTGCCCGGAAAAGCGTGATTTCGACTTATTCCAAAGTTTGTAAAACTGCGAATAGCACTCTAAAAACACGGAATATGATGTATTTGGTGCTAGATTCTGCCATATAACGCATTTCTGAAGCAAAATCTTGCTTCTGAGCAGATTTACAGAATCAAAAATTTCTCAACGAAACTCAGAAAAAACGCTGATAACTCGCTGGAAACGCAAAATTTTGTGCATTCGAGGACGGATTCATGCGTATTATGTTGTATTGGTTAGATTTATGTGATTTGCGATACTTTGAAACCGCTGAGAATGTGGTAATTTTGACTTATTTCAAACTTCATATAACTGCAGATAGCGCTCTGAAAACACGAGATATGATGTTTTTGTTGATGGATTTATACATATTATGAGTTCCTGAATAGGAATATGAACTTTTTGATTGTGAAAATCAGCCCGGAAAAGCGTGATTTCGACATATCCCAAAGTTTGTAAAACTGCGAATAGCACTCTAAAAACACAAAATATGATGTATTTGGTGCTAGATCCTGCCATATAACGCATTTCTGAAGCAAAATCTTGCTTCTGAGCCGATTTTACAGAATCAAAAAATTTCTCAACGAGACTCAGAAAAAACGCTGATATCTCGCTGGAAACGCGGAATTTTGTGCATTTGAGGACGGATTCATGCGTATTATGTTGTATTGGATAGATTTATGTGATTTGCGATACTTTGAAACCGCTGAGAATGTGGTAATTTTGACTTATTTCAAACTTCATATAACTGCAGATAGCGCTCTGAAAACACGAGATATGATGTTTTTGTTGATGGATTCATACATATTATGAGGTCCTGAATAGGAATATGAACTTTTTGATTGTGAAAATCTGCCCGGAAAAGCGTGATTTCGACTTATTCCAAAGTTTGTAAAACTGCGAATAGCACTCTAAAAACACGAGATATGATGTATTTGGTGCTAGATTCTGCCATATAACGCATTTCTGAAGCAAAATCTTGTTTCTGAGCAGATTTACGGAATCAAAAATTTCTCAAACGAAACTCAGAGAAAACGCTGATAACTCGCTGGAAACGCGAAATTTTGTGCATTTGAGGACGGATTCATGCGTATTATGTTGTATTGGATAGATTTATGTGATTTGCGGTACTTTGAAACCGCTGAGAATGTTGTAATTTTGACTTATTTCAAACTTCATATAACTGCAGATAGCGCTCTGAAAACACGAGATATGATATTTTTGTTGATGGATTCATACATATTATGAGTTCCTGAATGGGAATATGAACTTTTTGATTGTGAAAATCTGCCCGGAAAAGCGTGATTTCGACTTATTCCAAAGTTTGTAAAACTGCGAATAGCACTCTAAAAACACGAAATATGATGTATTTGGTGCTAGATTCTGCCATATAACGCATTTCTGAAGCAGAATCTTGCTTCTGAGCAGATTTACAGAATCAAAAATTTCTCAACGAAACTCAGGGAAAACGCTGATAACTCGCTGGAAACGCGAAATTTTGTGCATTTGAGTACGGATTCATGCGTATTATGTTGTATTGGATAGATTTATGTGATTTGCGATACTTTAAAACCGCTGAGCATGTGGTAATTTTGACTTATTTCAAACTTCATATAACTGCAGATAGCGCTCTGCAAACACGAGATATGATGTTTTTTGTTGATGGATTCATACATATTATGAGTTCTAAATAGGAATATGAACTTTTTAATTGTGAAAATCTGCCCGGAAAAGCGTGATTTCGACTTATTCCAAAGTTTGTAAAACTGCGAATAGCACTCTAAAAACACGAAATATGATGTATTTAGTGCTAGATTCTGCCATATAACGCATTTCTGAAGCAAAATCTTGCTTCTGAGCAGATTTACAGAATCAAAAATTTCTCAACGAAACTCGGGAAAAACGCTGATAACTCGCTGGCAACGCAAAATTTTGTGCATTTGAGGACAGATTTATGCGTATTATGTTGTATTGGATAGATTTATGAGATTTGCGATACTTTGAAACCGCTGAGAATGTGGTGATTTTGACTTATTTCAAACTTCATATAACTGCAGATAGCGCTCTGAAAACACGAGATATGATGTTTTTGTTGATGGATTCATACATATTATGAGGTCCTGAATAGGAATATGAACTTTTTGATTGTGAAAATCTGCCCGGAAAAGCGTGATTTTGACTTATTCCAAAGTTTGTAAAACTGCGAAAAGCACTCTAAAAACACGAAATATGATGTATTTGGTGCTAGATTCTGCCATAAAAACGCATTTCTGAAGCAAGATCTTGCTTCTGAGCAGATTTACAGAATCAAAAATTCCTCAACGAAACTCAAAGAAAACGCTGAAAACTCGCTGGAAACCCGAAATTATGTGCATTTGAGGACGAATTCATGCGTATTATGTTGTATTGGATAGATTTTTGTGATTTGCGATACTTTGAGACCGCTGAGAATGTGGTAATTTTGACTTATTTCAAACTTCATATAACTGCAGATAGCGCTCTGAAAACACGAGATATGATGTTTTTGTTGATGGATTCATACATATTATGAGTTCCTGAATAGGAATATGAACTTTTTGATTGTGAAAATCTGCCCGGAAAAGCGTGATTTCGACTTATTCCAAAGTTGTAAAACTGCGAATAGCACTCTGAAAACACGAAATATGATGTATTTGGTGCTAGATTCTGCCATATAACGCATTTCTGAAACAAAATCTTACTTCTGAGCAGATTTACAGAATCAGAAATTTCTCAACGAAACTCAGAGAAAACGCTGATAACTCGCTGGAAACGCGAAATTTTGTGCATTTGAGGACGGATTCATGCGTATTATGTTGTATTGGATAGATTTATGTGATTTGCGATACTTTGAAACCGCTGAGAATGTGGTAATTTTGACTTATTTCAAACTTCATATAACTGCAGATAGCGCTCTGAAAACACGAGATATGATGTTTTTGTTGATGGATTCATACATATTTTGAGTTCCTGAATAGGAATATGAACTTTTTGATTGTGAAAATCTGCCCGGAAAAGCGTGATTTCGACTTATCCCAAAGTTTGTAAAACTGCGAATAGCACTCTAAAAACACGAAATATGATGTATTTGGTGCTAGATTCTGCCATATAACGCATTTCTGAAGCAAAATCTTGCTTCTGAGCCGATTAACAGAATCAAAAATTTCTCAACGAGACTCAGAAAAAACGCTGATAACTCGCTGGAAACGCGAAATTTTGTGCATTTGAGGACGGATCTATGCGTATTATGTTGTATTGGATAGATTTATGTGATTTGCGATACTTTGAAACCGCTGAGAATGTGGTAAATTTTGACTTATTTCAAACTTCATATAACTGCAGATAGCGCTCTGGAAACACGAGATATGATGTTTTTGTTGATGGATTCATACATATTATGAGTTCCTGAATAGGAATATGAACTTTTTGATTGTGAAAATCTGCCCGGAAAAGCGTAATTTCGACTTATCCCAAAGTTTGTAAAACTGCGAATAGCACTCTAAAAACACGAAAAATGATGTATTTGGTGCTAGATTCTGCCATATAACGCATTTCTGAAGCAAAATCTTGCTTCTGAGCAGATTTACAGAATCAAAAATTTCTCAACGAGACTCAGAAAAAACGCTGATAACTCGCTGGAAACGCGAAATTTTGTGCATTTGAGGACGGATACATGCGTATTATGTTGTATTGGATAAATTTATGTGATTTGCGATACTTTGAAACCGCTGAGAATGTGGTAATTTTGACTTATTTCAAACTTAATATAACTGCAGATAGCGCTCCGAAAACACGAGATATGATGTATTTGTTGATGAATTCATACATATTATGAGTTTCTGAATAGGAATATGAGCTTTTTGATTGTGAAAATCTGCCCGGAAAAGCGTGATTTCGACTTATTCCAAAGTTTGTAAAACAGCGAATAGTACTCTAAAAACACGAAATATGATGTATTTGGTGCTAGATTCTGCCATATAACGCATCTCTGAAGCAAAATCTTGCTTCTGAGCAGATTTACAGAATCAAAAATTTCTCAACGAAACTCAGAAAGAACGCTGATAACTCGCTGGAAACGCAAAATTTTGTGCATTCGAGGACGGATTCATGCGTATTATGTTGTATTGGTTAGATTTATGTGATTTGCGATACTTTGAAACCGCTGAGAATGTGGTAATTTTGACTTATTTCAAACTTCATATAACTGCAGATAGCGCTCTGAAAACACGAGATATGATGTTTTTGTTGATGGATTCATACATATTATGAGTTCCTGAATAGGAATATGAACTTTTCGATTGTGAAATTCTGCCCGGAAAAGCGTGATTTCGACTTATTCCAGAGTTTGTCAAAACTGCGAATAGCACTCTAAAAAACACGAAATATGATGTATTTGGTGCTAGATTCTGCCATATAACGCATTTCTGAAGCAAAATCTTGCTTCTGAGCAGATTTACAGAATCAAAAATTTCCCAACAAGACTCAGAAAAAACGCTGATAACTCGCTGGAAACGCAAAATTTTGTGCATTCGAGGACGGATTCATGCGTATTATGTTGTATTGGATAAATTTATGTGATTTGCGATACTTTGAAACCGCTGAGAATGTGGTAATTTTGACTTATTTCAAACTTAATATAACTGCAGATAGCGCTCCGAAAACACGAGATATGATGTATTTGTTGATGAATTCATACATATTATGAGTTTCTGAATAGGAATATGAGCTTTTTGATTGTGAAAATCTGCCCGGAAAAGCGTGATTTCGACTTATTCCAAAGTTTGTAAAACAGCGAATAGTACTCTAAAAACACGAAATATGATGTATTTGGTGCTAGATTCTGCCATATAACGCATCTCTGAAGCAAAATCTTGCTTCTGAGCAGATTTACAGAATCAAAAATTTCTCAACGAAACTCAGAAAGAACGCTGATAACTCGCTGGAAACGCAAAATTTTGTGCATTCGAGGACGGATTCATGCGTATTATGTTGTATTGGTTAGATTTATGTGATTTGCGATACTTTGAAACCGCTGAGAATGTGGTAATTTTGACTTATTTCAAACTTCATATAACTGGCAGATAGCGCTCTGAAAACACGAGATATGATGTTTTTGTTGATGGATTCATACATATTATGAGTTCCTGAATAGGAATATGAACTTTTCGATTGTGAAATTCTGCCCGGAAAAGCGTGATTTCGACTTATTCCAGAGTTTGTAAAACTGCGAATAGCACTCTAAAAACACGAAATATGATGTATTTGGTGCTAGATTCTGCCATATAACGCATTTCTGAAGCAAAATCTTGCTTCTGAGCAGATTTACCAGAATCAAAAATTTCCCAACAAGACTCAGAAAAAACGCTGATAACTCGCTGGAAACGCAAAATTTTGTGCATTCGAGGACGGATTCATGCGTATTATGTTGTATTGGTTAGATTCATGTGATTTGCGATACTTTGAAACCGCTGAGAATGTGGTAATTTTGACTTATTTCAAACTTCATATAACTGCAGATAGCGCTCTGAAAACACGAGATATGATGTTTTTGTTAATGGATTCATACATATTATGAGTTCCTGAATAGGAATATGAACTTTTTGATTGTGAAAATCTGCCCGGAAAAGCGTGATTTCGACTTATTCCAAAGTTTGTAAAACTGCGAATAGCACTCTAAAAACACGAAATATGATGTATTTGGTGCTAGATTCTGCCATATAACGCATTTCTGAAGCAAAATCTTGCTTCTGAGCAGATTTACAGAATCAAAAATTTCTCAACGAGACTCAGAAAAAATCGCTGATAACTCGCTGGAAACGTAAAATTTTGGTGCATTTGAGGACGGATTCATACGTATTATGTTGTATTGGATAGATTTATGTGATTTGCGATACTTTGAAACCGCTGGGAATGTGGTAATTTTTGACTTATTTCAAACTTCATATAACTGCAGATAGCGCTCTGAAAACACGAGATATGATGTTTTTTGTTGATGGATTCATACATATTATGAGTTCCTGAATAGGAATATGAACTTTTTGATTGTGAAAATCTGCCCGGAAAAGCGTGATGTCGACTTATTCCAAAGTTTGTAAAACTGCGAATGGCACTCTAAAAACACGAAATATGATGTATTTGGTGCTAGATTCTGCCATATAACGCATTTCTGAAGCAAAATCTTGCTTCTGAGCAGATTTACAGAATCAAAAATTTCTCAACGAAACTCAGAGAAAACGCTGATAACTCGCTGGAAACGCAATATTTTGTGCATTTGAGTACAGATTCATGCGTATTATTTTGTATTGGATAGATTTATGTGATTTGCGATACTTTGAGACCGCTGAGAATGTGGTAATTTTGACTTATTTCAAACTTCATATAACTGCAGATAGCGCTCTGAAAACACGAGATATGATGTTTTTGTTGATGGATTCATACATATTATGAGTTCCTGAATAGGAATATGAACTTTTTGATTGTGGAAATCTCCCCGGAAAAGCGTTGATTTCGACTTATTCCAAAGTTTGTAAAACTGCGAATAGCACTCTAAAAACACGAAATATGATGTATTTGGTGCTAGATTCTGCCATATAACGCATTTCTGAAGCAAAATCTTGCTTCTGAGCAGATTTACAGAATCAAAAATTTCTCAACGAGACTCAGAAGAAACGCTGATAACTCGCTGGAAACGCAAAATTTTGTGCATTTGAGTACAGAGTCATGCGTATTATGTTGTATTGGATAGATTTATGTGATTTGCGATACTTTGAAACCGCTGAGCATGTGGTAATTTTGACTTATTTCAAACTTCATATAACTGCAGATAGCGCTCTGAAAACACGAGATATGATGTTTTTGTTGATGGATTCATACATATTATGAGGTCCTGAATAGGAATATGAACTTTTTGATTGTGAAAATCTGCCCGGAAAAGCGTGATTTCGACTTATTCCAGAATTTGAAACTGCGAATAGCACTCTAAAAACACGAAATATGATGTATTTGGTGCTAGATTCTGCCATATAACGCATTTCTGAAGCAAAATCTTGCTTCTGAGCAGATTTACAGAATCAGAAATTTCTCAACGAGACTCAGAAAAAACGCTGATAACTCGCTGGAAACGCGAAATTTTGTGCATTTGACGACGGATTCATGCGTATTATGTTGTATTGGATAGATTTATGTGATTTGCGATACTTGAAACCGCTGAGAATGTGGTAATTTTGACTTATTTCAAACTTCATATAACTGCAGATAGCGCTCTGAAAACACGGGATATGATGTTTTTGTTGATGGATTCATACATATTATGAGTTCCTGAATAGGAATATGAACTTTTTGATTGTGAAAATCTGCCCGGAAAAGCGTGATTTCGACTTATTCCAAAGTTTGTAAAACTGCGAATAGCACTCTAAAAAACACGAAATATGATGTATTTGGTGCTAGATTCTGCCATATAACGCATTTCTGAAGCAAAATCTTGCTTCTGAGCAGATTTACAGAATCAAAAATTTCTCAACGAGACTCAAAAAAAACGCTGATAACTCGCTGGAAAACGTAAAATTTTGTGCATTTGAGGACGGATTCATGCGTACTATGTTGTATTGGATAGATTTATGTGATTTGCGATACTTTGAAACCGCTGGGAATGTGGTAATTTTGACTTATTTCAAACTTCATATAACTGCAGATAGCGCTCTGAAAACACGAGATATGATGTTTTTGTTGATGGATTCATACATATTATGAGTTCCTGAATAGGAATATAAACTTTTTGATTGTGAAAATCTGCCCGGATAAGCGTGATTTCGACTTATTCCAAAGTTTGTAAAACTGCGAATAGCACTCTAAAAACACGAAATATGATGTATTTGGTGCTAGATTCTGCCATATAACGCATTTCTGAAGCAGAATCTTGCCTCTGAGCAGATTTACAGAATCAAAAATTTCTCAACGAAACTCAGAGAAAACGCTGATAACTCGCTGGAAACGCAATATTTTGTGCATTTGAGTACAGATTCATGCGTTTTATTTTGTATTGGATAGATTCATGTGATTTGCGATACTTTGAGACCGCTGAGAATGTGGTAATTTTGACTTATTTCAAACTTCATATAACTGCAGATAGCGCTCTGAAAACACGAGATATGATGTTTCTGTTGATGGATTCATACAATATTATGAGTTCCTGAATAGGACTATGAACTTTTTGATTATGGAAATCTTCCCGGAAAAGCGTGATTTCGACTTATTCCAAAGTTTGTAAAACTGCGAATAGCACTCTAAAAAACACGAAATATGATGTATCTGGTGCTAGATTCTGCCATATAACGCATTTCTGAAGCAAAATCTTGCTTCTGAGCAGATTTACAGAATCAAAAATTTCTCAACGAGACTCAGAAGAAACGCTGATAACTCGCTGGAAACGCAAAATTTTGTGCATTCAAGGACGGACTCATGCGTATTATGTTGTGTTGGTTAGATTTATGTGATTTGCGATACTTTGAAACCGCTGAGAATGTGGTAATTTTGACTTATTTCAAACTTCATATAACTGCAGATAGCGCTCTGAAAACACAAGATATGATGTTTTTGTTGATGGATTCATACATATTATGAGGTCCTGAATAGGAATATGAACTTTTTGATTGTGAAAATCTGCCCGGAAAAGCGTGATTTCGACTTATTCCAAAGTTTGTAAAACTGCGAATAGCACTCTAAAAACACGAAATATGATGTATTTGGTGCTAGATTCTGCCATATAACGCATTTCTGAAACAAAATCTTGCTTCTGAGCAGATTTACAGAATCAAAAATTTCTCAACGAAACTTAGACAAAACGCTGATAGCTCGCTGGAAACGCGGAATTTTGTGCATTTGAGGACGGATTCATGCGTATTATGTTGTATTGGATAGATTTATGTGATTTGCGATACTTTGAAACCGCTGAGAATGTGGTAATTTTGACTTATTTCAAACTTCATATAACTGCAGATAGTGCTCTGAAAACACGAGATATGATGTTTTTGTTGATGGATTTATACATATTATGAGTTCCTGAATAGGAATATGAACTTTTTGATTGTGAAAATCTGCCCGGAAAAGCGTGATTTCGACTTATTCCAAAGTTTGTAAAACTGCGAATAGCACTCTAAAAAACACGAAATATGATGTATTTGGTGCTAGATTCTGCCATATAACGCATTTCTAAAGCAAAATCTTGCCTCTGAGCAGATTTACAGAATCAAAAATTTCTCAACGAGACTAAGAAAAAAACGCTGATAACTCGCTGGAAACGCAAAATTTTTGTGCATTTGAGTACAGATTCATGCGTATTATGTTGTATTGGATAGATTTATGTGATTTGCGATACTTTGAAACCGCTAAGAATGTGGTAATTTTGACTTATTTCAAACTTCATATAACTGCAGATAGCGCTCTGAAAAACGAGATATGATGTTTTTGTTGATGGATTCATACATATTATGAGTTCCTGAATAGGAATATTAACTTTTTGATCGTGAAAATCTGCCCGGAAAAGCGTGATTTCGACTTATTCCAAAGTTTGTAAAACTGCGAATAGCACTCTAAAAACACAAAATATGATGTATTCGGTGCTAGATTCTGCCATATAACGCATTGCTGAAGCAAAATCTTGCTTCTAAGCAGATTTACAGAATCAAAAATTTCTCAACGAGACTCAGAAAAAACGCTGATAACTCGCTGGAAACGCAAAATTTTGTGCATTTGAGGACGGATTCATGCGTATTATGTTGTATTGGATAGATTTATGTGATTTTGCGATACTTTGAAACCGCTGAGAATGTGGTAATTTTGACTTATTTCAAACTTCATATAACTGCAGATAGCTATCTGAAAACACGAGATATGATGTTTTTGTTGATGGATTCATACATATTATGTGTTCCTGAATAGGAATATGAACTTTTTGATTGTGAATATCTGCCCGGAAAAGCGTGATTTCGACTTATTCCAAAGTTTGTAAAAACTGCGAATAGCACTCTAAAAACAAGAAATATGATGTATTTTGGTGCTAGATTCTGCCATATGACGCATTTCTGAAGCAAAATCTTGCTTCTGAGCAGATTTACAGGATGAAAAATTTCTCAACGAGACTCAGAAAAAACGCTGATAACTCGCTGGAAACGCAAGATTTTGTGCATTCGAGGACGGATTCATGCGTATTATATTGTATTGGATAGATTTATGTGATTTGCGATACGTTGAAACCGCTGAGAATGTGGTAATTTTGACTTATTTCAAACTTCATATAACTGCAGATAGCGCTCTGAAAACACGAGATATGATGTTTTTGTTGATGGATTCATACATATTATGAGGTCCTGAATAGGAATATGAACTTTTTGATTGTGAAAATCTGCCCGGAAAAGCGTGATTTCGACTTATTCCAAAGTTTGTAAAACTGCGAATAGCACTCTAAGAACACGAAATATGATGTATTTGGTGCTAGATTGAAGATTCTGCCATATAACGCATTTCTGAAGCAAAATCTTGCTTCTGAGCAGATTTACAGAATCAAAAATTTCTCAACGAGACTCAGGGAAAACGCAGATAACTCGCTGGAAACGCAAAATTTTGTGCATTTGAGGACGGATTCATGCGTATTATGTTGTAATGGATAGATTTATGTGATTTGCGATACTTTGAAACCGCTGAGAATGTGGTAATTTTGACTTATTTCAAACTTCATATAACTGCAGATAGCGCTCTGAAAACACGAGATATGATGTTTTTGTTGATGGATTCATACATATTATGAGGTCCTGAATAGGAATATGAACTTTTTGATTGTGAAAATCTGCCCGGAAAAGCGTGATTTCGACTTATTCCAAAGTTTGAAACACTGCGAATAGCACTCTAAAAACACGAAATATGATGTATTTGGTGCTAGATTCTGCCATATAACGCATTTCTGAAGCAAGATCTTGCTTCTGAGCAGATTTACAGAAACAAAAATTTCTCAACGGAACGCAGAAAAAACGCTGATAACTCGCTGGAAACGCGAAATTTTGTGCATTTGAGGACGGATTCATGCGTATTATGTTGTATTGGATAGATTTATGTGATTTGCGATACTTTGAAAACCGCTGAGAATGTGGTAATTTTGACTTATTTTAAACTTCATATAACTGCAGATAGCGCTCTGAAAACATGAGATATGATGTTTTTGTTGATGGATTCATACATATTATGAGGTCTTGAATAGGAATATGGACTTTTTGATTGTGAAAATCTGCCCGGAAAAGCGTGATTTCGACTTATTCCAAAGTTTGTGAAACTGCGAATAGCACTCTAAAAACACGAAATATGATGTATTTGGTGCTAGATTCTGCCATATAACGCATTTCTGAAGCAAAATCTTGCTTCTGAGCAGATTTACAGAATTAAAAATTTCTCAAGGAGACTCAGAAAAAACGCTGATAACTCGCTGGAAACGCAAAATTTTGTGCATTTGAGTACAGATTCATGCGTATTATGTTGTATTGGATAGATTTATGTGATTTGCGATACTTTGAAACCGCTGAGAATGTGGTAATTTTGACTTATTTCAAACTTCATATAACTGCAGATAGCGCTCTGAAAACACGAGATATGATGTTTTTGTTGATGGATTCATACATATTATGAGGTCCTGAATAGGAATATGAACTTTTTGATTGTGAAAACCTGCCCGGAGAAGCTTGATTCCGACTTATTCCAAAGTTTGTAAAACTGCGAATAGCACTCTAAAAACACGAAATATGATGTATTTGGTGCTAGATTCTGCCATATAACGCATTTCTGAAGCAAAATCTTGCTTCTGAGCAGATTTACAGAATCAAAAATTTCTCAACGAGACTCAGAAAAAAACGCTGATAACTCGCTGGAAACGCGAAATTTTGTGCATTTGAGGACGGATTCATGCGTATTATGTTGTATTGGATAGATTTATGTGATTTGCGATACTTTGAAACCGCTGAGAATGTGGTAATTTTGACTTATTTCAAACTTCATATAACTGCAGATAGCGCTCTGAAAACACGAGATATGATGTTTTTGTTGATGGATTCATACATATTATGAGTTCCTGGATGGGAATATGAACTTTTTGATTGTGAAAATCTGCCCGGAAAAGCGTGATTTCGACTTATTCCAAAGTTTGTAAAACTGCGAATAGCACTTTCAAAACACGAAATATGATGTATTTAGTGCTAGATTCTGCCATATAACGCATTTCTGAAGCAAAATCTTGCTTCTGAGCCGGTTTACAGAATCAAAAATTTCTCAACGAGACTCAGAAAAAACGCTGGTAACTCGCTGGAAACGCGAAATTTCGTGCATTTGAGGACGGATTCATGCGTATTATGTTGTATTGGATAGATTTATGTGATTTGCGATACTTTGAAACAGCTGAGAATGAGGTAATTTTGACTTATTTCTAACTTCATATAACCTGCAGATAGCGCTCTGAAAACACGAGATAAGATGTTCTTGTTGATGGATTCATACATATTATGAGGTCCTGAATAGGAATATGAGCTTTATGATTGTGAAAATCTGCCCGGAAAAAGCGTGATTCCGACTTATTCCAAAGTTTGTAAAACTGCGAATAGCACTCTGAAAACACGAAATATGATGTATTTGGTGCTAGATTTCTGCCATATAACGCATTTCTGAAGCAAAATCTTGCTTCTGAGCAGATTTACAGGATTAAAAATTTCTCAAGGAGACTCAGAAAAAACGCTGATAACTCGCTGGAAACGCAAAATTTTGTGCATTTGAGTACAGATTCATGCGTATTATGTTGTATTAGATAGATTTATGTGATTTGCGATACTTTGAAACCGCTGAGAATGTGGTAATTTTTGACTTATTTCAAACTTCATATAACTGCAGATAGCGCTCTGAAAACACGAGATATGATGTTTTTGTTGATGGATTCATACATATTATGAGGTCCTGAATAGGAATATGAACTTTTTGATTGTGAAAATCTGCCCGGAAAAGCGTGATTTCGACTTATTCCAAAGTTTGTAAAACTGCGAATAGCACTCTGAAAACACGAAATATGATGTATTTGGTGCTAGATTCTGCCATATAACGCATTTCTGAAGCAAAATCTTGCTTCTGAGCAGATTTACAGAATCAAAAATTTCTCAACGAGACTCAGAAAAAACGCTGATAACTCGCTGGAAACGCGAAATTTTGTGCATTTGAGGACGGATTCATGCGTATTATGTTGTATTGGATAGATTTATGTGATTTGCAATACTTTGAAAACCGCTGAGAATGGGGTAATTTTGACTTATTTCAAACTTCATATAACTGCAGATAGCGCTCTGAAAACACGAGATATGATGTTTTTGTTGATGGATTCATACATATTATGAGGTCCTGAATAGGAATATGAACTTTTTAATTGTGAAAATCTGCCCGGAAAAGCGTGATTTCGACTTATTCCAAAGTTTGTAAAACTGCGAATAGCACTCTGAAAACACGAAATATGATGTATTTGGTGCTAGATTCCGCCATATAACGCATTTCTGAAGCAAAATCTTGCTTCTGAGCCGATTTACAGAATCAAAAATTTCTCAACGAGACTCAGAAAAAACGCTGGTAACTCGCTGGAAACGCGAAATTTTGTGCATTTGAGGACGGATTCATGCGTATTATGTTGTATTGGATAGATTTATGTGATTTGCGATACTTTGAAACCGCTGAGAATGTGGTAAATTTTGACTTATTTCAAACTTCATATAACTGCGGATCAGCGCTCTGAAAACACGAGATATGATGTTTTTGTTGATGGATTCATACATATCATGAGGTCCTGAATAGGAATATGAACTTTTTGATTGTGAAAATCTGCCCGGAAAAGCGTGATTTCGACTTATTCCAAAGTTTGTAAAACTGCGAATAGCACTCTGAGAACACGAAATATGATGTATTTGGTGCTAGATTCTGCCATATAACGCATTTCTG
>CAXDIG010000208.1:0-66178 GCA_963989225.1 Dromius quadrimaculatus
TGTTTTTGTCGATACATTCATACATATTATGAGGTCCTGAATAGGAATATAAAATTTTTGATTGTGAAAATCTGCGCGGAAAAGCGTGATTTCGACTTATCCCAAAGTTTGTAAAACTGCAAATAGCACTCTGAAAACACGAAATATGATGTATTTGGTGCTAGATTCTGCCATATAACGCACGTTTGAAGCAAAGTCTTGCTTCTGAGCCGATTTACAGAGTCAAAAATTTCTCAACGAGACTCAGAAAAAACGCTGATAACTCGCTGGAAACGCAAAATTTTGTGCATTTGAGAACGGATTCATGCGTATTATGTTGTATTGGATAGATTCATGTGATTTGCGATACTTTGAAACTGCTCAGAATGTGGTAATTTTGACTTATTTCAAACTTCATATAACTGCAGATAGCGCTCTGAAAACACGAAATATGATGTTTTTGTCGATAGATTCATACATAACATGAGGTCCTGAATAGGAATATGAGTTTTTTGATTCTGAAAATCTGCGCGGAAAAGCGTGATTCCGACTTATTCCAAAGTTTGTGAAACTGCAAATAGCACTCTAAAAACACGAAATATGTTGTATTTGGTGCTGGATTCTGCCATATAACGCACTTTTAAAACAAAATTCTTGCTTCTGAGCTGATTTACAGAGTCAAAAATTTCTCAACGAGTTTCAGGAAAAACGCTGATAACTCGCTGAAAACGCAATATTTTGTCCATTTGAAGACGGATTCATGCGTATTATGTTGTGTTGGATAGATTTATGTGATTTGCGATACTTTGGAACTGCTCAGAATGTGGTAATTTTGACTTATTTCAAACTTCATATGACTGCAGATAGCGCTCTGAAAACACGAAATATGATGTTTTGTCGATAGATTCATACATATTATGAGGTCCTGAATAGAAATATGAACTTTTTGATTATCTAATTCTGCGCGGAAAGGCGCGATGTCGACTTATTCCAAAGTTTGTAAAACTGCAAATAGCACTCTCAAAACACGAAATATGATGTATTTTGTGCTAGATTCTGCCATATAACGTAATTTTGAAGCAAAATCTTGCTTCTGAGCAGATTTACAGAGTTAAACATTTCTCAACAAGACTTAGAAAAAGCGATGATAACTCGCTGGAAACGCAAAATTTTGTGCATTCGAGGACGGATTCATGCGTATTATGTTGTATTGGGATAGATTTATGTGATTTGCGATACTTTGAAACTGCTCAGAATGTGGTAATTTTGACTTATTTCAAACTTCATATGACTGCAGATAGCGCTCTGAAACACGGAATATGATGTTTTTGTCGATAGATTTATACATATTATGAGGTTCTGAATAGAAATATGAACTTTTTGATTGTGAAAATCTGCGTGGAAAATCGTGATTTCGACTCATTCCCAGGTTTGTAAAACTGCAAATAGCACTCTAAAAGCACGGAATATGTTGTACTTGGTGCTGGATTCTGCCATATAACGCACTTTTGAATCAAAATCTCACTTCTGAGCAGATTTACAGAGTCAAAAATTTCTCAACGAGACTGAGAAAAAACGCTGATAATTCGCTGGAAACGCAAAATTTTGTGCATTTGAGGACGGATCCATGCGTATTATGTTGTATTGGATAGATTTATGTGATTTGCGATACTTTGAAACTGCTCAGAATGTGGTAATTTTGACTTATTTCAAACTTCATATAACTGCAGATAGCGCTCTGAAAACACGAAATATGATGTTTTTGTCGATACATTCATACATATTATGAGGTCCTGATTAGGAATATGAACTTTTTGATTGTGAAAATCTGCGCGGAAAAGCGTGATTTCGACTTATCCCAAAGTTTGTAAAACTGCAAATAGCACTCTAAAAACACGAAATATGATGTATTTGGTGCTAGATTCTGCCATATAACGCACGTTTGAAGCAAAGTCTTACTTCTGAACCGATTTACAGAGTCAAAAAATTTCTCAACGAGACTCAGAAAGAACGCTGATAACTCGCTGGAAACGCAAAATTTTCTGCATTTGAGAACAAATTCATGCGTATTATGTTGTATTGGATAGATTCATGTGATTTGCTATACTTTGAAACTGCTCAGAATGTGGTAATTTTGACTTATTTCAAACTTCATATAACTGCAGATATCGCTCTGGAAACACGAAATATGATGTTTTTGTCGATAGATTCATACATAACATGAGGTCCTGAATAGGAATATGAACTTTTTGATTGTGAAAATCTGCGCGGAAAAGCGTGATTTCGACTTATTCCAAAGTTTGTAAAACTGCAAATAGCAATCTAAAAACACGAAATATGTTGTATTTGGTGCTGGATTCTGCCATATAACGCACTTTCAAAGCAAAATCTTGCTTCTGAGCTGATATTCAGAGTCAAAAATTTCTCGACGAGTTTCAGGAAAAACGCTGATAGCTCGCTGGAAACGCAATATTTTGTGCATTTGAGGACGGATTCATGCGTATTATGTTGTATTGGATAGATTTATGTGATTTGCGATACTTTGAAACTGCTCAGAATGTGGTAATTTTGACTTATTTCAAACTTCATATAACTGCAGATAGCGCTCTGAAAACACTAAATATGATGTTTTTGTCGATACATTCATACATATTATGAGGTCCTTAATAGGAATATGAACTTTTTGATTGTGAAAATCTGCGCGGAAAAGCGTGATTTCGACTTATCCCAAAGTTTGTAAAACTGCAAATAGCACTCTAAAAACACGAAATATGATGTATTTGGTGCTAGATTCCTGCCATATAACGCACGTTTGAAGCAAAGTCTTGCTTCTGAGCCGATTTACAGAGTCAAAAATTTCTCAACGAGACTCAGAAAAAACGCTGATAGCTCGCTGGAAACGCAAAATTTTGTGCATTTGAGAACGGATTCATGCGTATTATGTTGTATTGGATAGATTCATGTGATTTGCGATACTTTGAAACTGCTCAGAATGTGGTAGTTTTGACTTATTTCAAACTTCATATAACTGCAGATAGCGCTCTGAAAACACGAAATATGATGTTTTTGTCGATAGATTCATACATATTATGAGGTCCTGAATAGGAATATGAACTTTTCGATTGAAAAAATCTGCGCGAAAAAGCGTGATTTTGACTTATTCTAGAGTTTGTAAAACTGCAAATAGCACTCTGAAAACACGAAATATGATTTATTTGGTGCTAGATTCTGCCATATAACGCACATTTGAAGCAAAATCTTGCTTCTAAGCAGATTAACAGAGTCAAAAATTTCTCAACAAGACTCAAAAAAACGCTGATAACCCACTGGAAACGCAAAATTCCGTGCATTTGAGGACGGATTCATGCCTATTATGTTGTATTTTATAGATTTATGTGATTTGCGATACTTTGAAACTGCTCAGAATGTGGTAATTATGACTCATTTCAAACTTCATATAACTGCAGATAGCGCTCTGAAAACACGAAATATGATGTTTTTGTCGATAGATTCATACATACCATGAGGTCCTGGATAGGAATATGAGCTTTTTGATTATGAAAGTCTGCGCGAGAAAGCGTTATTTCGACTTATTCCATTGTTTGTGAAACTGCAAATAGCACTCTAAAAACACAAAATATGATGTATTTGGTGCTAGATTCTGCCATATAACGCACTTTTGAAGCAAAATCTTGCTTCTGAGCAGATTTACAGAGTCAAAAATTTCTCAACGAGACTCAGAAAAAACGCTGATAACTCGCTGGAAACGCAAAATTTTGTGCATTTGAGGACGGATTCATGCGTATTATGTTGTATTGGATAGATTTATGTGATTTGCGATACTTTGAAACTGCTCAGAATGTGGTAATTTTGACTTATTTCAAACTTCAAGCGCTCTGAAAACACGAAATATGATGCTATTGTCGGAAGATTCATACATATTATGAGGTCCCTATATAGGAATATGGAATTTTCGATTGCGAAAATCTGCGCGGATAAGCGTGATTTCGACTTTTTCCGGAGTTTGTAAAACTGCAAATAGCACTCTAAAAACACAAAATATGATGTATTTGGTGCTAGATTCTGCCCTATAACGCACTTTTGAAGCAAAATCTTGCTTCTGAGCAGATTTACAGAGTCAAAAATTTCTCAACGAGACTCAGAAAAAACGCTGATAACTCGCTGGGCACGCAAAATTTTGTGCATATGGGGACGGATTCATGCGTATTATGTTGTTATTGGATAGATTTATGAGATTTGCGATACTTTGGAACTGCTCAGAATGTGGTAATTTTGACATATTTCAAACTTCATATAACTGCAGATAGCGCTCTGAAAACACGAAATATGATGTTTTTGTCGATAGATTCACACAAATTATGAGGTCCTGAATAGGAATATGAACTTTTTGATTGTGAAAATCTGCGCGGAAAAGCGTGATTTCGACTTATTCCATGGCTTGTAAAACTGCAAATAGCACTCTAAAAACACGAAATATGATGTATTTGGTGCTAGATTCTGCCATATAACGCACTTTTGAAGCAAAATCTTATTTCTAAGCAGATTGACAGAGTCAAAAATTTCTCAACGAGACTCAGAAAAGACGCTGATAACTCGCTGGAAACGCAGAATTTTGTGCATTTGAGGACGGATTCATGCAGATAGCGCTCAGAAAACGCGGAATATGATGTTTTTGTCGACAGATTCATACATATTATGAGGTCCTGAATAGGGATATGAACGTTTGGATTGTGAAATTCTGTGCGGAAAAGCGTGATTTCGACTTATTCCAAAGTTTGTAAAACTGCGAATAGCACTCTAAAAACACGAAATATGATGTATTTGGTGCTAGATTCTGCCATATAACGCACTTTTAAAGCGAAATCTTCCTTCTGAGCAGATTTACAGTGTCAAAAATCTCTCAACAAGACTCAGGAAAAACGCTGATAACTCGCTGGAAACGCAAAATTTTGTGCATTTGGGGACGGATTCATGCGTATTATGTTGTATTGGATAGATTTATGTGATTTGCGATACTTTGAAACTGCTCAGAATGTGGTAATTTTGACTCATTTCAAACTTCATATAACTGCAGATAGCGCTCTGAAAACACGAAATATGATGTTTTTGTCGATAGATTCATACATATTATGAGGTCCTGGATAGGAATATAAACTTTTTGATTGCAAAAATCTGTGCGGAAAAGCGTGATTCCGACTTATCCCAAAGTTTGTGAAACTGCAAATAGCACCTTAAAAACACGAAATATGATGTAATTGGTGCTAGATTCTGCCATATAACCCACTTTTGAAGCAAAATCTAGCTTCTGAGCAGATTTACAGAGTCAAAAATTTCTCAACGAGACTCAGAAAAAACGCTGATAACTCACTGGAAACGCAAAATTTTGTGCATTTGCGGACGGATTCATGCGTATCATGTTGTATTGGATAGATTTATGTGATTTGCGATACTTTGAAACTGCTCAGTATGTGGTAATTTTGACTTATTTCAAAATTCATATAACTGCAGATGGCGCTCTGAAAACACGGAATATGATGTTTTTGTCGATAGATTCATACATATCATGAGGTCCCGAATAGGAATATGGACTTTTGATTGTGAAAATCTGCGCGGAAAAACGTGATTTCGACTTATTCCAAGGTTCGTAAAACTGCAAATAGCACTCTAAAAACACGGAATATGATCTATTTGGTGCTAGATTCTGCCATATAACGCACTTTTGAAGCAAAATTCTGCTTCTAAGCAGATTTACAGAGTCAAAAATTTCTCAACGAGACTCAGAAAAACGCTGATAACTCGCTGGGAACGCAAAATTTTGTGCATTTGAGGACGGATTCATAAGTATTATGTTGTATTGGATAGATTTATGTGATTTGCGATACTTTGTAACTGCTCAGAATGTGGTACTTTTGACTTATTTCAAACTTCATATAACTGCAGATAGCGCTCTGAAAACACGAAATATGATGTTTTTGTCGATAGATTCATACATAACATGAGGTACTGAATAGGAATATGAGTTATTTTGACTGTGAAAATCTGCGCGGAAAAGCGTGATTCCGACTTATTCCAAAGTTTGTAAAACTGCAAATAGCACTCTAAAAACACGAAATATGTTGTATTTGGTGCTGGATTCTGCCATATAACGCACTTTTAAAGCAAAATCTTGATTCTGAGCTGATTTACAGAGTCAAAAATTTCTCAACGAGTTTCAGGAAAAACGCTGATAACTCGCTGAAAACGCAATATTTTGTGCATTTGAGGACGGATTCATGCGTATTATGTTGTATTGGATAGATTTATGTGATTTGCGATACTTTGAAACTGCTCAGAATGTGGTAATTTTGACTTATTTCAAACTTCATATAACTGCAGATAGCGCTCTGAAAACACGGAATATGATGTTTTGTCGATAGATTCATACATATTATGAGGTCCTGAATAGGAATATGAACTTTTCGATTGGAAAAATCTGCGCGAAAAAGCGTGACTTCGACTTATTCTAGAGTTTGTAAAACTGCTAATAGCACTCTGAAAACACAAAATATGATGTATTTGGTGCTAGATTCTGTCATATAACGCACTTCTAGAGCAAAATCTTGCTTCTGAGCAGATTTACAGAGTCAAAAATTTCTCAACGAGACTCAGAAAAAACGCTGATAACTCGCTGGAAACGCAAAATTTTGTGCATTTGAGGACGGATTCATGCGTATTATGTTGTATTGGAAAGATTCATGTGATTTGCGATACTTTGTAACTGCTCAGAATGTGGTAAATTTTGACTTATTTCAAACTTCATATAACTGCAGATAGCGCTCTGAAAACACGAAATATGATGTTTTTGTCGATAGATTCATACATAACATTAGGTCCTGAATAGGAATATGAGTTTTTTGATTGTGAAAATCTGCGCGGAAAAGCGTGATTCCGACTTATTCCAAAGTTTGTAAAACTGCAAATAGCACTCTAAAAACACGAAATATGTTGTATTTGGTGCTGGATTCTGCCATATAACGCACTTTTAAAGCAAAATCTTGCTTCTGAGCTGATTTTCAGAGTCAAAAATTTCTCAACGAGTTTCAGGAAAAACGCTGATAACTCGCTGGAAAACGCAAGATTTTGTGCATTTGAGGAAGGATTCATGCGTATTATGTTGTATTGGATAGATTTATGTGATTTGCGATACTTTGAAACTGCTCAGAATGTGGTAATTTTGACTTATTTCAAACTTCATATAACTGCAGATAGCGCTCTGAAAACACGAAATATGATGTTTTTGTCGATACATTCATACATATTATGAGGTCCTGATTAGGAATATGAACTTTTTGATTGTGAAAATCTGCGCGGAAAAGCGTGATTTCGACTTATCCCAAAGTTTGTAAAACTGCAAATAGCACTCTAAAAACACGAAATATGATGTATTTGGTGCTAGATTCTGCCATATAACGCACGTTTGAAGCAAAGTCCTTACTTCTGAACCGATTTACAGAGTCAAAAAATTTCTCAACGAGACTCAGAAAGAACGCTGATAACTCGCTGGAAACGCAAAATTTTCTGCATTTGAGAACAAATTCATGCGTATTATGTTGTATTGGATAGATTCATGTGATTTGCTATACTTTGAAACTGCTCAGAATGTGGTAATTTTGACTTATTTCAAACTTCATATAACTGCAGATATCGCTCTGAAAACACGAAATATGATGTTTTTGTCGAGAGATTCATACATAACATGAGGTCCTGAATAGGAATATGAACTTTTGATTGTGAAAATCTGCGCGGAAAAGCGTGATTTCGACTTATTCCAAAGTTTGTAAAACTGCAAATAGCAATCTAAAAACACGAAATATGTTGTATTTGGTGCTGGATTCTGCCATATAACGCACTTTCAAAGCAAAATCTTGCTTCTGAGCTGATATTCAGAGTCAAAAATTTCTCGACGAGTTTCAGGAAAAACGCTGATAACTCGCTGGAAACGCAATATTTTGTGCATTCGAGGGACGGATTCATGCGTATTATTTTGTATTGGATAGATTTATGTGATTTGCGATACTTTGAAACTGCTCAGAATGTGGTAATTTTGACTTATTTCAAACTTCATATAACTGCAGATAGCGCTCTGAAAACACTAAATATGATGTTTTTGTCGATTCATTCATACATATTATGAGGTCCTTAATAGGAATATGAACTTTTTGATTGTGAAAATCTGCGCGGAAAAGCGTGATTTCGACTTATCCCAAAGTTTGTAAAACTGCAAATAGCACTCTAAAAACACGAAATATGATGTATTTGGTGCTAGATTCTGCCATATAACGCACGTTTGAAGCGAAGTCTTGCTTCTGAGCCGATTTACAGAGTCAAAAATTTCTCAACGAGACTCAGAAAAAACGCTGATAGCTCGCTGGAAACGCAAAATTTTGTGCATTTGAGAACGGATTCATGCGTATTATGTTGTATTGGATAGATTCATGTGATTTGCGATACTTTGAAACTGCTCAGAATGTGGTAATTTTGACTTATTTCAAACTTCATATAACTGCAGATAGCGCTCTGAAAACACGAAATATGATGTTTTTGTCGATAGATTTCATACATATTATGAGGTCCTGAATAGGAATATGAACTTTTCGATTGAAAAAATCTGCGCGAAAAAGCGTGATTTTGGACTTATTCTAGAGTTTGTAAAACTGCAAATAGCACTCTGAAAACACGAAATATGATTTATTTGGTGCTAGATTCTGCATATAACGCACATTTGAAGCAAAATCTTGCTTCTAAGCAGATTAACAGAGTCAAAAATTTCTCAACAAGACTCAAAAAAACGCTGATAACCCACTGGAAACGCAAAAATCCGTGCATTTGAGGACGGATTCATGCCTATTATGTTGTATTTTATAGATTTATGTGATTTGCGATACTTTGAAACTGCTCAGAATGTGGTAATTATGACTCATTTCAAACTTCATATAACTGCAGATAGCGCTCTGAAAACACGAAATATGATGTTTCTGTCGATAGATTCATACATACCATGAGGTCCTGGATAGGAATATGAGCTTTTTGATTATGAAAGTCTGCGCGAGAAAGCGTTATTTCGACTTATTCCATTGTTTGTGAAACTGCAAATAGCACTCTAAAAACACAAAATATGATGTATTAGGTGCTAGATTCTGCCATATAACGCACTTTTGAAGCAAAATCTTGCTTCTGAGCAGATTTACAGAGTCAAAAATTTCTCAACGAGACTCAGAAAAAACGCTGATAACTCGCTGGAAACGCAAAATTTTGTGCATTTGAGGACGGATTCATGCGTATTATGTTGTATTGGATAGATTTATGTGATTTGCGATACTTTGAAACTGCTCAGAATGTGGTAATTTTGACTTATTTCAAACTTCAAGCGCTCTGAAAACACGAAATATGATGCTATTGTCGGAAGGATTCATACATATTATGAGGTCCTATATAGGAATATGGAATTTTTGATTGCGAAAAATCTGCGCGGAAAAGCGTGATTCCGACTTATCCCAAAGTTTGTAAAACTGCAAATAGCACTCTAAAAACACAAAATATGATGTATTTGGTGCTAGATTCTGCCATATGACGCACTTTTGAAGCAAAATCTTGCTTCTGAGCAGATTTACAGAGTCAAAAAATTTCTCAACGAGACCCAGAAAAAACGCTGATAACTCACTGGAAACGCAAAATTTTGTGCATTTGCGGACGGATTCATGCGTATCATGTTGTATTGGATAGATTTATGTGATTTGCGATACTTTGAAACTGCTCAGTATGTGGTAATTTTGACTTATTTCAAAATTCATATAACTGCAGATGGAGCTCTGAAAACACGAAATATGATGTTTTTGTCGATAGATTTATACATATTAAGAGGTCCTGAATAGAAATATGAACTTTTTGATTGTGAAAATCTGGCGCGGAAAAGCGTGATTTCGACCTATTCTAAAGTTTGTAAAACTGCAAATAGCTCACTAAAAACACGAAATATGATGTATTTGGTGCTAGATTCTGCAATATTACGTACTTTTGAACCAAAATCTTGCTTCTGAGCAGATTCACAGAGTCAAAAATTTCTAAACGGAAATAAGAAGAAACGCTGATAACTCGCTGGAGACGCAAAATTTTGTACATTCGAGTACGGCTTCATGCGTATTATGTTGTATTGGATAGATTTATGTGATTTGCGATACTTTGAAACTGCTCAGAATGTGGTAATTTTGACTCATTTCAAACTTCATATAACTGCAGATAGCGCTCTGAAAACACGAAATATGATGTTTTTGTCGATAGATTCATACATAACATGAGGTCCTGAATAGAAATATGAGTTTTTTGATTGTGAAAATCTGCGCGGAAAAGCGTGATTCCGACTTATTCCAAAGTTTGTAAAACTGCAAATAGCACTCTAAAAACACGAAATATGTTGTATTTGGTGCTGGATTCTGCCATATAACGCACTTTTAAAGCAAAATCTTGCTTCTGAGCTGATTTTCAGAGTCAAAAATTTCTCAACGAGTTTCAGGAAAAACGCTGATAACTCGCTGGAAACGCAATATTTTGTGCATTTGAGGACGGATTCATGCGTATTATGTTGTATTGGATAGATTTATGTGATTTGCGAAACTTTGAAACTGCTCAGAATGTGGTAATTTTGACTTATTTCAAACTTCATATAACTGCAGATAGCGCTCTGAAAACACGAAATATGATGTTTTTGTCGATAGAATCTATCGTATATATGTATGAATCATACATATCATGAGGTCCCGAATAGGAATATGGACTTTTTTGATTGTGAAAATCTGCGCGGAAAAAACGTGATTTCGACTTATTCCAAGGTTCGTAAAACTGCAAATAGCACTCTAAAAACACGGAATATGATTTATTTGGTGCTAGATTCTGCCATATAACGCACTTTTTGAAGCAAAATTCTGCTTCTAAGCAGATTTACAGAGTCAAAAATTTCTCAACGAGACTCAGAAAAAACGCTGATAACTCGCTGGAAAACGCAAAATTTTGTGCATTTGAGGACATATTCATGCGTATTATGTTGTATTGGAAAGATTCATGTGATTTGCGATACTTTGTAACTGCTCAGATTGTGGTAATTTTGACTTATTTCAAACTTCATATAACTGCAGATAGCGCTCTGAAAACACGAAATATGATGTTTCTGTCGATAGATTCATACATAATATGAGGTCCCGAATAGGATAATGAACTCTTTGATTGTGAAAATTCTGCGCGGAAAAGCGTGATTTCGACTGATCCCAAAGTTTGTGAAACTGCAAATAGCATTCTAAAAACACGAAATATGATGTATTTGGTGCTAGATTCTGCCATATAACGCACTTTTAAAGCAAAATTTGGCTTCTGAGCAGATATACAGAGTCAAATATCTCTCAACAAGACTCAGAAAAACCGCTGATAACTCGCTGGGAGCGCAAAATTTTGTGCATTTGAGGACGGATTCATGCGTATTATGTTGTACTGGATAGACTTATGAGATTTGCGATACTTGAAACTGCTCAGAATGTGGTAATTTTGACATATTCCAAACTTCATATAACTGCAGATAGCGCTCTGAAAACACGAAACATGATGTTTTTGTCGATAGATTCATACATATTATGAGGTCCTGAATAGGAATATGAACTTTTTGATTGTGAAAATCTGCGCGGAAAAGCGTGATTTCGACTTATTTCGAAGTTTGAGAAACTGCAAATAGCACTCTAAAAACACGAAATATGATGTATTTGTCGCTAGATTCTACCATATAACGCACTTTTGGAGCAAAGCCCGCTTCTGAGCAGATTTACAGATTCAAAAATTTCTCAACGAGACCTCAGAAAAAACTCTTATAACTCGCTGGAAACGCAAAATTTTGTGCATTTGAGGACGGATTCATGCGTATTATGTTGTATTGGATTGATTCATTTGATTTGCGATACTTTGAAACTGCTCAGAATGTGGTAATTTTGACTTATTTCAAACTTCATATAACTGCAGATAGCGCTCTGAAAACACGAAATTTGATGTTCTTGTCGATAGATTCAAACATATTATAAGGTCCTGAATAGGAATATGAACTTTTTGATTGTGAAAATCTGCGCGAGAAAGCGTGATTTCGACTTATTCCATGGTTTGTAAAACTGCAAATAGCACTCCAAAAACACAAAATATGATGTATTTGGTGCTAGATTCTGCCATATAACGCAATTTTTGAAGCAAAATCTTGCTTCTGAGCAGATTTACAGAGTCAAAAATTTCTCAACGAGACTCAGAAAAAAACGCAGATAACTCGCTGGGAACGCAAAATTTTGTGCATTTGAGGACGGATTCATGCGTATTATGTTGTATTGGATAGATTTATGTGATTTGCGATACTTTGAAACTGCTCAGAATGTAGTAATTTTGACTTATTTCAAACTTCATATAACTGCAGATAGCGCTCTGAAAACACGGAATATGATGTTTTTGTCGATAGATTCATACATATTATGAGGTCCTTAATAGGAATATGAACTTTTTGATTGTGAAAATCTGCGCGGAAAAGCGTGATTCCGACTTATTCCATTGTTTGTAAAACTGCAAATAGCACTCTAAAACACAAAATATGATGTATTTGGTGCTAGATTCTGCTATATAACGCACTTTTGAAGCAAAATCTTGCTTCTGAGCAGATTTACAGAGCCAAAAATTTCTCAACGAGACTCAGAAAAAACGCTGATAACTCGCTGGAAACGCAAAATTTTGTGCATTTGAGGACGGATTCATGCTTATTATGTTGTATTGGATAGATTCATGTGATTTGCGATACTTTGAAACTGCTCAGAATGTGGTAATTTTGACTTATTTCAAACTTCATATACCTGCAGATAGCGCTCTGAAAACACGAGATATGATGTTTTTGTCGATAGATTCATACATATTATGAGGTCCTGAATAGGAATATGAACTTTTTGATTGTGAAAATCTGCGCGGAAAAGCGTGATTTCGACTTATTCCATAGTTTGTGAAACTGCAATTAGCGCTCCTAAAAACACGGAATATGATGTATTTGGTGCGAGATTCTGCCATATAACGCACTTTTGAAGCAAAATCTTACTTCTAAGCAGATTTACAGAGTCAAAAATTTCTCAACGAGACTCAGAAAAGACGCTGATAACTCGCTGGGAACGCAAAATTTTGTGCATATAAGGACGGATTCATGCGTATTATGTTGTACTGGAAGGATTCAATGAGATCTGCGATACTTTGAAACTGCTCAGAATGTGGTAATTTTGACATATTCCAAACTTCATATAACTGCAGATAGCGCTCTGAAAACACGAAACATGATGTTTTTGTCGATAGATTCATACATATTATGAGGTCCTGAATGGGAATATGAACCTTCTGATTTTGAAAATCTGCGCGGAAAAGCGTGATTTCAACTTATTCCGAAGTTTGAAAAACTGCAAATAGCACTCTAAAAACACGAAATATGATGTATTTGTCGCTAGATTCTGCCATATGACGCACTTTTGGAGCAAAGCCCGCTTCTGAGCAGATTTACAGAGTCAATAATTTCTCATCGAGACTTAGAAAAAACGCTGATAACACGCAGGAAACGCACAATTTTTGTGCATTTTGAAGTTGGTTCCATGCGTATTATGTTGTATTGGATAGATTTATGTGATTTGCGATACTTTGAAACTGCTCAGAATGTGGTAATTCTGTCCTTATTTCAAACTTCATAAAACTGCAGATATCGCTCTGAAAACACAAAATATGATGTTTTTGTCGATAGATTCATACATATTATGAGGTCCTAAATAGGAATATGGACTTTTATGACTGTGAAAATCTGCGCGGAAAAGCGTGATTTCGACTTATTCCAGAGTTTGTAAAACTGCAAATAGCGCTCTAAAAACACGAAATATGATGTATTTGGTGCTAGATTCTACAATATAACGCACTTTTAAAGCAAAATCTTGCTTCTGAGCAGATTTAAAGAGTCAGAAATTTCTCAACGAGACTCGGAAAAAACGCTGAAAACTCGCTGGAAACGCAAAATTTTGTGCATTTAAGAACGGATTCATGCGTATTATGTTGTATTTTATGGATTTATGTGATTTGCGATACTTTGAAACTGCTCAGAATGTGGTAATTTTGCCTTATCTCAAACTTCATATAACTGCAGATAGTGCTCTGAAAATACGAAATTTGATGTTTTTTGTCGATAGATTTATACATATCATGAGGTCCTGAATGGAAATATGAACTTTTTGATTGTGAAAATCTGCGCAGAAAAGCGTGATCTTGACTTGTTCCAAAGTTTGTAAAACTGCAAATAGCACTCTAAAAACACAAAATATGATGTATTTGGTGCTAGATTCTGCCATATAACGCACTTTTGAAGCAAAATCTTGCTTCTGAGCAGATTTACAGAGTCAAAAATTTCTCAACGAGACTCAGAAAAAAACGCTGATAACTCGCTGGGCACGCAAAAATTTTGTGCATATGGGGACGGATTCATGCGTATTATGTTGTATTGGATAGATTTATGAGATTTGCGATACTTTGAAACTGCTCTGAATGTGGTAATTTTGACATATTTCAAACTTCATATAACTGCAGATAGCGCTCTGAAAACACGAAATATGATGTTTTTGTCGATAGATTCACACAAATTATGAGGTCCTGAATAGGAATATGAACTTTTTGATTGTGAGAATCTGCGCGGAAAGCGTGATTTCGACTTATTCTATAGTTTGTAAAACTGCAAATAGCACTCTAAAAACACAAAATATGATGTATTTGGTGCTAGATTCTGCCATATAACGCACTTTTGAAGCAAAATCTTACTCCTAAGCAGATTTATAGAGTCAAAAATTTCTCAACGAGACTCAGAAAAGACGCTGATAACTCGCTGGAAACGCAAAATTTTGTGCATTTGAGGACGGATTCATGCGTATTATGTTGTATTGGATAGATTTATGTTATTTGCGATACTTTGAAACTGCTCAGAATGTGGTAATTTTGACTTATTTCAAACTTCAAGCGCTCTGAAAACACGGAATATGATGCTATTGTCCTAAGATTCATACATATCATGAGGTCCTATATAGGAATATGGAATTTTTGATAGCGAAAATCTGCGCGGATAAGCGTGATTTCGACTTCTTCCAAAGTTTGTAAAACTGCTAATAGCTCTCTAAAAAACACGGAATATGATGTATTTGGTGCTAGATTCTGCCATATAACGCACTTTTGAAGCACAATTTTGCTTCTGAGCAGATTTACAGAGTCAATATTTTCTTATCGAGACTCAGAAAAAACGCTGATAACACGCAGGGAACGCAAAATTTTGTGCATTTGAAGTTGGTTCCATGCGTATTATGTTGTATTGGATAGATTTATGTGATTTGCGATACTTTGAAACTGCTCAGAATGTGGTAATTCTGTCCTTATTTCAAACTTCATATAACTGCAGATATCGCTCTGAAAACACAAAATATGATGTTTTTGTCGATAGATTCATACATATTATGAGGTCCTAAATAGGAATATGAACTTTTTGACTGTGAAAATCTGCGCGGAAAAGCGTGATTTCGACTCATCCCAGAGTTTGTAAAACTGCAAATAGCGCTCTTAATACACGAAATATGATGTATTTGGTGCTAGATTCTACAATATAACGCACTTTTGAAGCAAAATTTTGCTTCTGAGCAGATTTAAAGAGTCAGAAATTTCTCAACGAGACTCGGAAAAAACGCTGATAACTCGCTGGAAACGCAAAATTTTGTGCATTTAAGAACGGATTCATGCGTATTATGTTGTATTTTATAGATTTATGTGATTTGCGATACTTTGAAACTGCTCAGAATGTGGTAATTTTGCCTTATCTCAAACTTCATATAACTGCAGATAGTGCTCTGAAATACGAAATATGATGTTTTTGTCGATAGATTCATACATATTATGCGGTCCTAAATGAAAATATGAACTTTTTGATTGTGAAAATCTGCGCAGAAAAGCGTGATCTCGACTTGTTCCAAAGTTTGTAAAACTGCAAATAGCACACTAAAAACACAAAATATGATGTATTTGGTGCTAGATTCTGCCATATAACGCACTTTTGAAGCAAAATCTTGCTTCTGAGCAGATTTACAGAGTCAAAAATTTCTCAACGAGACCCAGAAAAAACGCTGATAACTCGCTGGGCACGCAAAATTTTGTGCATATGGGGACGGATTCATGCGTATTATGTTGTATTGGATAGATTTATGAGATTTGCGATACTTTGAAACTGCTCAGAATGTGGTAATTTTGACATATTTCAAACTTCATATAACTGCAGATAGCGCTCTGAAAACACGAAATATGTTGTTTTTGTCGATAGATTCACACAAATTATGAGGTCCTGAATAGGAATATGAACTTTTTGATTGTGAAAATCTGCGCGGAAAAGCGTGATTTCGACTTATTCCATAGTTTGTAAAACTGCAAATAGCACTCTAAAAAAACAAAATATGATGTATTTGGTGCTAGATTCTGCCATATAACGCACTTTTGAAGCAAAATCTTGCTTCTGAGCAGATTTACAGAGTCAAAAATTTCTCAACGAGACTCAGAAAAAACGCTGATAACTCGCTGGGCACGCACAATTTTGTGCATATGGGACGGATTCATGCGTATTATGTTGTATTGGATAGATTTATAAGATTTGCGATACTTTGAAACTGCTCAGAATGTGGTAATTTTGACATATTTCAAACTTCATATAACTGCAGATAGCGCTCTGAAAACACGAAATATGATGTTTTTGTCGATAGATTCACACAATTATGAGGTCCTGAATAGGAATATGAACTTTTTGATTGTGAAAATCTGCGCGGAAAAGCGTGATTCCGACTTATTCCATAGTTTGTAAAACTGCAAATAGCACTCTAAAAACACGAAATATGATGTATTTGGTGCTAGATTCTGCCATATAACGCACTTTTGAAGCAAAATCTTATTTCTTAGCAGATTTACAGAGTCAAAAATTTCTCAACGAGACTCAGAAAAAAACGCTGATAACTCGCTGGGCACGCAAAATTTTGTGCATATGGGGGACGGATTCATGCGTATTATGTTGTATTGGATAGATTTATGAGATTTGCGATACTTTGAAACTGCTCTGAATGTGGTAATTTTGACATATTTCAAACTTCATATAACTGCAGATAGCGCTCTGAAAACACGAAATATGATGTTTTTGTCGATAGATTCACACAAATTATGAGGTCCTGAATAGGAATATGAACTTTTTGATTGTGAGAATCTGCGCGGAAAGCGTGATTTCGACTTATTCTATAGTTTGTAAAACTGCAAATAGCACTCTAAAAACACAAAATATGATGTATTTGGTGCTAGATTCTGCCATATAACGCACTTTTGAAGCAAAATCTTACTCCTAAGCAGATTTATAGAGTCAAAAAATTTCTCAACGAGACTCAGAAAAGACGCTGATAACTCGCTGGAAACGCAAAATTTTGTGCATTTGAGGACGGATTCATGCGTATTATGTTGTATTGGATAGATTTATGTTATTTGCGATACTTTGAAACTGCTCAGAATGTGGTAATTTTGACTTATTTCAAACTTCAAGCGCTCTGAAAACACGGAATATGATGCTATTGTCCTAAGATTCATACATATCATGAGGTCCTATATAGGAATATGGAATTTTTGATAGCGAAAATCTGCGCGGATAAGCGTGATTTCGACTTCTTCCAAAGTTTGTAAAACTGCTAATAGCTCTCTAAAAACACGGAATATGATGTATTTGGTGCTAGATTCTGCCATATAACGCACTTTTGAAGCACAATTTTGCTTCTGAGCAGATTTACAGAGTCAATAATTTCTTATCGAGACTTAGAAAAAAACGCTGATAACACGCAGGAAACGCAAAATTTTGTGCATTTGAAGTTGGTTCCATGCGTATTATGTTGTATTGGATAGATTTATGTGATTTGCGATACTTTGAAACTGCTCAGAATGTGGTAATTCTGTCTTATTTCAAACTTCATAATACTGCAGATATCGCTCTGAAAACACAAAATATGATGTTTTTGTCGATAGATTCATACATATTATGAGGTCCTAAATAGGAATATGAACTTTTTGACTGTGAAAATCTGCGCGGAAAAGCGTGATTTCGACTCATCCCAGAGTTTGTAAAACTGCAAATAGCGCTCTTAATACACGAAATATGATGTATTTGGTGCTAGATTCTACAATATAACGCACTTTTGAAGCAAAATTTTGCTTCTGAGCAGATTTAAAGAGTCAGAAATTTCTCAACGAGACTCGGAAAAAAACGCTGATAACTCGCTGGAAACGCAAAATTTTGTGCATTTAAGAACGGATTCATGCGTATTATGTTGTATTTTATAGATTTATGTGATTTGCGATACTTTGAAACTGCTCAGAATGTGGTAATTTTGCTCTTATCTCAAACTTCATATAACTGCAGATAGTGCTCTGAAAATACGAAATATGATGTTTTTTGTCGATAGATTCATACATATTATGCGGTCCTGAATGAAAATATGAACTTTTTGATTGTGAAAATCTGCGCAGAAAAGCGTGATCTCGACTTGTTCCAAAGTTTGTAAAACTGCAAATAGCACACTAAAAACACAAAATATGATGTATTTGGTGCTAGATTTTGCCATATAACGCACTTTTGAAGCAAAATCTTGCTTCTGAGCAGATTTACAGAGTCAAAAATTTCTCAACGAGACCCAGAAAAAACGCTGATAACTCGCTGGGCACGCAAAATTTTGTGCATATGGGGACGGATTCATGCGTATTATGTTGTATTGGATAGATTTATGAGATTTGCGATACTTTGAAACTGCTCAGAATGTGGTAATTTTGACATATTTCAAACTTCATATAACTGCAGATAGCGCTCTGAAAACACGAAATATGTTGTTTTTGTCGATAGATTCACACAAATTATGAGGTCCTGAATAGGAATATGAACTTTTTGATTGTGAAAATCTGCGCGGAAAAGCGTGATTTCGACTTATTCCATAGTTTGTAAAACTGCAAATAGCACTCTAAAAAAACAAAATATGATGTATTTGGTGCTAGATTCTGCCATATAACGCACTTTTGAAGCAAAATCTTGCTTCTGAGCAGATTTACAGAGTCAAAAATTTCTCAACGAGACTCAGAAAAAACGCTGATAACTCGCTGGGCACGCAAAATTTTGTGCATATGGGGACGGATTCATGCGTATTATGTTGTATTGGATAGATTTATAAGATTTGCGATACTTTGAAACTGCTCAGAATGTGGTAATTTTGACATATTTCAAACTTCATATAACTGCAGATAGCGCTCTGAAAACACGAAATATGATGTTTTTGTCGATAGATTCACACAAATTATGAGGTCCTGAATAGGAATATGAACTTTTTGATTGTGAAAATCTGCGCGGAAAAGCGTGATTCCGACTTATTCCATAGTTTGTAAAACTGCAAATAGCACTCTAAAAACACGAAATATGATGTATTTGGTGCTAGATTCTGCCATATAACGCACTTTTGAAGCAAAATCTTATTTCTTAGCAGATTTACAGAGTCAAAAATTTCTCAACGAGACTCAGAGAAAACGCTGGTAACTCGCTGGAAAACGCAAAATTTTGTGCATTTGAGGACGGATTCATGCGTATTATGTTGTATTGGATAGATTTAATGTTATTTGCGATACTTTGAAACTGCTCAGAATGTGGTAATTTTGACTTATTTCAAACTTCAAGCGCTCTGAAAACACGAAAATATGATGCCTATTGTCGGAAGATTCATACATATTATGAGGTCCTATATAGGAATATGGAATTTTTGATTGCGAAAATCTGCGCGGATAAGCGTGATTTCGACTTTTCCCAAAGTTTGTAAAACTGCTAATAGCTCTCTAAAAACACGGAATATGATGTATTTGGTGCTAGATTCTGCCATATAAGGTACTTTTGAAGCAAAATTTTGCTTCTGAGCAGATTTACAGAGTCAATAATTTCTCATCGAGACTTAGAAAAAAACGCTGATAACACGCAGGAAACGCAAAATTTTGTGCATTTTAGGTTGGTTCCATGCGTATTATGTTGTATTGGATAGATTTATGTGATTTGCGATACTTTGAAACTGCTCAGAATGTGGTAATTCTGTCTTATTTCAAACTTCATATAACTGCAGATATCGCTCTGGAAAACACAAAATATGATGTTTTTGTCGATAGATTCATACATATTATGAGGTCCTAAATAGGAATATGAACTTTTTGACTGTGAAAATCTGCGCGGAAAAGCGTGATTTCGACTCATCCCAGAGTTTGTAAAACTGCAAATAGCGCTCTTAATACACGAAATATGATGTATTTGGTGCTAGATTCTACAATATAACGCACTTTTGAAGCAAAATTTTGCTTCTGAGCAGATTTAAAGAGTCAGAAATTTCTCAACGAGACTCGGAAAAAACGCTGATAACTCGCTGGAAACGCAAAATTTTGTGCATTTAAGAACGGATTCATGCGTATTATGTTGTATTTTATAGATTTATGTGATTTGCGATACTTTGAAACTGCTCAGAATGTGGTAATTTTGCCTTATCTCAAACTTCATATAACTGCAGATAGTGCTCTGAAAATACGAAATATGATGTTTTTGTCGATAGATTCATACATATTATGCGGTCCTGAATGAAAATATGAACTTTTTGATTGTGAAAATCTGCGCAGAAAAGCGTGATCTCGACTTGTTCCAAAGTTTGTAAAACTGCAAATAGCACACTAAAAACACAAAATATGATGTATTTGGTGCTAGATTCTGCCATATAACGCACTTTTGAAGCAAAATCTTGCTTCTGAGCAGATTTACAGAGTCAAAAATTTCCTAACGAGACCCAGAAAAAAACGCTGATAACTCGCTGGGCACGCAAAATTTTGTGCATATGGGGACGGATTCATGCGTAATTATGTTGTATTGGATAGATTTATGAGATTTGCGATACTTTGAAACTGCTCAGAATGTGGTAATTTTGACATATTTCAAACTTCATATAACTGCAGATAGCGCTCTGAAAACACGAAATATGTTGTTTTTGTCGATAGATTCACACAAATTATGAGGTCCTGAATAGGAATATGAAACTTTTTGATTGTGAAAAATCTGCGCGGAAAAGCGTGATTTCGACTTATTCCATAGTTTGTAAAACTGCAAATAGCACTCTAAAAAAACAAAATATGATGTATTTGGTGCTAGATTCTGCCATATAACGCACTTTTGAAGCAAAATCTTGCTTCTGAGCAGATTTACAGAGTCAAAAATTTCTCAACGAGACTCAGAAAAAACGCTGATAACTCGCTGGGCACGCAAAATTTTGTGCATATGGGGACGGATTCATGCGTATTATGTTGTATTGGATAGATTTATAAGATTTGCGATACTTTGAAACTGCTCAGAATGTGGTAATTTTGACATATTTCAAACTTCATATAACTGCAGATAGCGCTCTGAAAACACGAAATATGATGTTTTTGTCGATAGATTCACACAAATTATGAGGTCCTGAATAGGAATATGAACTTTTTTGATTGTGAAAATCTGCGCGGAAAAGCGTGATTCCGACTTATTCCATAGTTTGTAAAACTGCAAATAGCACTCTAAAAACACGAAATATGATGTATTTGGTGCTAGATTCTGCCATATAACGCACTTTTGAAGCAAAATCTTATTTCTTAGCAGATTTACAGAGTCAAAAATTTCTCAACGAGACTCAGAGAAAACGCTGGTAACTCGCTGGAAACGCAAAAATTTTGTGCATTTGAGGACGGATTCATGCGTATTATGTTGTATTGGATAGATTTATGTTATTTGCGATACTTTGAAACTGCTCAGAATGTGGTAATTTTGACTTATTTCAAACTTCAAGCGCTCTGAAAACACGAAATATGATGCTATTGTCGGAAGATTCATACATATTATGAGGTCCTATATAGGAGTATGGAATTTTTGATTGCGAAAATCTGCGCGGATAAGCGTGATTTCGACTTTTCCAAAGTTTGTAAAACTGCTAATAGCTCTCTAAAAACACGGAATATGATGTATTTGGTGCTAGATTCTGCCATATAAGGTACTTTTGGAGCAAAATTTTGCTTCTGAGCAGATTTACAGAGTCAATAATTTCTCATCGAGACTTAGAAAAAACGCTGATAACACGCAGGAAACGCAAAATTTTGTGCATTTTAGGTTGGTTCCATGCGTATTATGTTGTATTGGATAGATTTATGTGATTTGCGATACTTTGAAACTGCTCAGAATGTGGTAATTCTGTCTTATTTCAAACTTCATATAACTGCAGATATCGCTCTGAAAACACAAAATATGATGTTTTTGTCGATAGATTCATACATATTATGAGGTCCTAAATAGGAATATGAACTTTTTGACTGTGAAAATCTGCGCGGAAAAGCGTGATTTCGACTTATTCCAGAGTTTGTAAAACTGCAAATAGCGCTCTAAATACACGAAATATGATGTATTTGGTGCTAGATTCTACAATATAACGCACTTTTGAAGCAAAATCTTGCTTCTGAGCAGATTTAAAGAGTCAGAAATTTCTCAACGAGACTCGGAAAAAACGCTGATAACCTCGCTGGAAACGCAAAATTTTGTGCATTTAAGAACGGATTCATGCGTATTATGTTGTATTTTATAGATTTATGTGATTTGCGATACTTTGAAACTGCTCAGAATGTGGTAATTTTGCCTTATCTCAAACTTCATATAACTGCAGATAGTGCTCTGAAAATACGAAATATGATGTTTTTGTCGATAGATTTATACATATTATGCGGTCCTGAATGGAAATATGAACTTTTTGATTGTGAAAATCTGCGCAGAAAAGCGTGATCTCGACTTGTTCCAAAGTTTGTAAAACTGCAAATAGCACACTAAAAAACACAAAATATGATGTATTTGGTGCTAGATTCTGCCATATAACGCACTTTTGAAGCAAAATCTTGCTTCTGAGCAGATTTACAGAGTCAAAAATTTCTCAACGAGACCCAGAAAAAACGCTGATAACTCGCTGGGCACGCAAAAATTTTGTGCATATGGGGACGGATTCATGCGTATTATGTTGTATTGGATAGATTTATGAGATTTGCGATACTTTGAAACTGCTCAGAATGTGGTAATTTTGACATATTTCAAACTTCATATAACTGCAGATAGCGCTCTGAAAACACGAAATATGTTGTTTTTGTCGATAGATTCACACAAATTATGAGGTCCTGAATAGGAATATGAACTTTTTGATTGTGAAAATCTGCGCGGAAAAGCGTGATTTCGACTTATTCCATAGTTTGTAAAACTGCAAATAGCACTCTAAAAAAACAAAATATGATGTATTTGGTGCTAGATTCTGCCATATAACGCACTTTTGAAGCAAAATCTTGCTTCTGAGCAGATTTACAGAGTCAAAAATTTCTCAACGAGACTCAGAAAAAACGCTGATAACTCGCTGGGCACGCAAAATTTTGTGCATATGGGGACGGATTCATGCGTATTATGTTGTATTGGATAGATTTATAAGATTTGCGATACTTTGAAAACTGCTCAGAATGTGGTAATTTTGACATATTTCAAACTTCATATAACTGCAGATAGCGCTCTGAAAACACGAAATATGATGTTTTTGTCGATAGATTCACACAAATTATGAGGTCCTGAATAGGAATATGAACTCTTTGATTGTGAAAATCTGCGCGGAAAAGCGTGATTCCGACTTATTCCATAGTTTGTAAAACTGCAAATAGCACTCTAAAAACACGAAATATGATGTATTTTGGTGCTAGATTCTGCCATATAACGCACTTTTGAAGAAAAATCTTATTTCTTAGCAGATTTACAGAGTCAAAAATTTCTCAACGAGACTCAGAAAAAACGCTGATAACTCGCTGGAAACGCAGAATTTTGTGCATTCGAGGACGGATTCATGCGTATTATGTTGTATTGGATAGATTTATGTTTATTTGCGATACTTTGAAACTGCTCAGAATGTGGTAATTTTGACTTATTTTAAACTTCAAGCGCTCTTAAAACACGAAATATGATGCTTTTGTCGGAAGATTCATACATATTATGAGGTCCTATATAGGAATATGGAATTTTTGATTGCGAAAATCTGCGCGGATAAGCGTGATTTCGACTTTTCCAAAGTTTGTAAAACTGCTAATAGCTCTCTAAAAACACCGGAATATGATGTATTTGGTGCTAGATTCTGCCATATAACGTACTTTTGAAGCAAAATTTTGCTTCTGAGCAGATTTACAGAGTCAATAATTTCTCATCGAGACTTAGAAAAAACGCTGATAACACGCAGGAAACGCAAAATTTTGTGCATTTGAGGTTGGTTCCATGCGTAATTATGTTGTATTGGATAGATTTATGTGATTTGCGATACTTTGAAAACTGCTCAGAATGTGGTAATTCTGTCTTATTTCAAACTTCATATAACTGCAGATATCGCTCTGAAAACACAAAATATGATGTTTTTGTCGATAGATTCATACATATTATGAGGTCCTAAATAGGAATATGAACTTTTTGACTGTGAAAATCTGCGCGGAAAAGCGTGATTTCGACTTATTCCAGAGTTTGTTAAACTGCAAATAGCGCTCTAAAAACACGAAATATGATGTATTTGGTGCTAGATTCTACAATATAACGCACTTTTGAAGCAAAATCTTGCTTCTGAGCAGATTTAAAGAGTCAGAAATTTCTCAACGAGACTCGGAAAAAACGCTGATAACTCGCTGGAAACGCAAAATTTTGTGCATTCAAGAACGGATTCATGCGTATTATGTTGTATTTTATAGATTTATGTGATTTGCGATACTTTGAAACTGCTCAGAATGTGGTAATTTTGCCTTATCTCAAACTTCATATAACTGCAGATAGTGCTCTGAAAATACGAAATATGATGTTTTTGTCGATAGATTTATACATATTATGAGGTCCTGAATGGAAATATGAACTTTTTGATTGTGAAAATCTGCGCAGAAAAGCGTGATCTTGACTTGTTCCAAAGTTTGTAAAACTGCAAATAGCACACTAAAAACACAAAATATGATGTATAAGGTGCTAGATTCTGCCATATAACGCACTTTTGAAGCAAAATCTTGCTTCTGAGCAGATTTACAGAGTCAAAAATTTCTCAACGAGACTCAGAAAAAACGCTGATAACTTGCTGGGCACGCAAAATTTTGTGCATATTGGGACGGATTCATGCGTCTTATGTTGTATTGGATAGATTTATGAGATTTGCGATACTTTGAAAAGGCTCTGAATGTGGTAATTTTGACATATTTCAAACTTCATATAACTGCAGATAGCGCTCTGAAAACACGAAATATGATGTTTTTGTCGATAGATTCACACAAATTATGAGGTCCTGAATAGGAATATGAACTTTTTGATTGTGAAAATCTGCGCGGAAAAGCGTGATTTCGACTTATTCCATAGTTTGTAAAACTGCAAATAGCACTCTAAAAACACAAAATATGATGTATTTGGTGCTAGATTCTGCCATATAACGCACTTTTGAAGCAAAATCTCACTTCTAAGCAGATTTACAGAGTCAAAAATTTCTCAACGAGACTCAGAAAAGACGCTGATAACTCGCTGGAAACGCGAAATTTTGTGCATTTGAGGACGGATTCATGCGTATTATGTTGTATTGGATAGATTTATGTTATTTGCGATACTTTGAAACTGCTCAGAATGTGGTAATTTTGACTTATTTCAAACTTCAAGCGCTCTGAAAACACGAAATATGATGCTATTGTCGGGAGATTCATACATATCATGAGGTGCTATATAGGAATATGGAATTTTGATTGCGAAAATCTGCGCGGATAAGCGTGATTTCGACTTTTTCCAAAGTTTGTAAAACTGCTAATAGCTCTCTAAAAACACGGAATATGATGTATTTGGTGCTAGATTCTGCCATATAACGCACTTTTGAAGCAAAATTCTGCTTCTGAGCAGATTTACAGAGTCAATAATTTCTCATCGAGACTTAGAAAAAACGCTGATAACACGCAGGAAACGCAAAATTTTGTGCATTTGAAGTTGGTTCCATGCGTATTATGTTGTATTGGATAGATTTATGTGATTTGCGATACTTTGAAACTGCTCAGAATGTGGTAATTCTGTCTTATTTAAAACTTCATATAACTGCATATATCGCTCTGAAAACACACAATATGATGTTTTTGTCGATAGATTCATACATATTATGAGGTCCTAAATAGGAATATGAACTTTTTGACTGTGAAAATCTGCGCGGAAAAGCGTGATTTCGACTTATTCCAGAGTTTGTAAAACTGCAAATAGCGCTCTGAAAACACGAAATATGATGTATTGGGTGCTAGATTCTGCCATATAACGCACTTTTGAGGCAAAATCTTCCTTCTGAGCAGATTTACAGAGTCAAAAATTTCTCAACGAGACTCAGAAAAAACGCTGATAACTCGCTGGAAACGCAAAATTTTGTGCATTTGAGGACGGATTTATGCGTATTATGTTGTATTGGATAGATTAATGTGATTTGCGATACTTTGAAACTGCTCAAAATGTGGTAATTTTGACTTATTTCAAACTTCATATAACTGCAGATAGCGCTCTGAAAACACTGAATATGATGTTTTTGTCGATAGATTCATACATATTATGAAGTTCTGAATAGAAATATGAACTTTTTAATTGTGAAAATCTGCGCGGAAAAGCGTGATTTCGACTTATTCCAAAGTTTGTGGAACTGCAAATAGCACTCTAAAAACACGAAATATGTTGTATTTGGTGCTAGTTTCTGCCATATAACGCACTTTCAGAGCAAAATCTTGCTTTTGAGCAGATTAACAGAGTCAGAAATTCCTCAACGAGACTCAGAAAAGACGCTGATAACTCGCTGGAAACGCAAAATTTTGTCATTTGAGGACGGATTCATGCAGATAGCGCTCTGAAAACACGGAATATGATGTTTTTTGTCGACAGATTCATACATATTATGAGGTCCTGAATAGGGATATGAACTTTTGGATTGTGAAAGTCTGCGCGGAAAAGCGTAATTTCGACTTATTCCAAAGTTTGTAAAACTGCAAATAGCACTCTAAAAACACGAAATATGATGTATTTGGTGCTGGATTCTACCATATAACGCACTTTTGAAGCAAAATCTTCCTTCTGAGCAGATTTACAGTCAAAAATGTCTCAACGAGACTCAGAAAAAACGCTGATAACTCGCTGGGAACGCAAAATTTGTGCATTTGAGGACGGATTTATGCGTACTATGTTGTATTGGATAGATTTATGTGATTTGCGATACTTTGAAAACTGCTCAGAATGTGGTAATCTTGACATATTCCAAACTTCATATAACTGCAGATAGCGCTCTGAAAACACAAAATATGATGTTTTTGTCGATAGATTCATACATATCATGAGGTCCTGAATAGGAATATGAACTTTTTGATTGTGAAAATCTGCGCGGGAAAGCGTGATCTCAACTTTTTCCAAAGTTTGTAAAACTGCAAAATAGCACTTTAAAAACACAAAATTTGATGTATTTGGTGCTAGATTTTGCCATATAACGCACTTCTGAGGCAAAATCTTGCTTCTGAGCAGATTTACAGAGTCAAAAATTTCTCAACGAGACTCAGAAAAAACGCTGATTAACTCACTGGGAACGCCAAATTTTGTTCATTTGAGGACGGATTCATGCGTATCATATTGTATTGGATAGATTTATGTGATTGCGATACTCTGAAACTGCTCAGAATGTGGTAATTTAGACTTATTTCAAACTTCAAATAACTGCAGATAGCGCTCTGAGAACACGAAATATGATATTTTGTCGATAGATTCATACAAGTGAATTGAATGTTAAAAATCATCTTATAGAATCTTTTCCTGAAGTACAAGTCGAGAAATTAAAATCTAAATTCCCTGAATTATACGCATCCTCCAAGATTTCTATTTATCAGGAGAGGAAAGAAGACGCAATGGATCCCTCTATTTGGCCTTCTGGGGCATGCATCAGACCTTTTTTTCAGAGGCTTCACCCACCAGCGCATGTCAAATGAAAGGCGTGTCTTCTGACATAAACAACTCCATCAAAAATAAAATTTGTGATGACTCCAACTTAAGTATTTTTCATATCAATATTCAATCTTTAAATAATAAAATTGATCAATTATTGATTTTTTTAAATGAATACTCTTTTGATATTATATGTATTTCTGAGCACTGGCTCGATCTAGAATCAATTAGAACAGTCAATTTATTTCCTTATAAACTAACATCTTTTTTTTGTAGAGAAACAAACAAACATGGAGGGGTGGCTATCTTTGTTAAAAATATTGATTTCAAGCCAATAGATCTTGGTGATTTGAATGTAGTGAACAATATCGAGCTATGTGGTATCGAGCTTATAAATTGTAACATACTACTTATTGCTGTCTATAGAACTGGTAAGGGAAGTTACAATATCTTTTTGATGAAATTTGAAGAAATGCTTATCAAACTTAGATGTTGTTTTAAAAAAGTTATAGTTGTGGGAGATTTGAACATAGATTTATCCGGTGTGCACATAAGTGGTGATATACTTGTTTTCACTGATTTAATTCATTCATTTGGTCTCAATAGCACCATCACAGAACCTACTAGAGTGACTAAAACTTCAAGTAGTTGTATTGAATAATATCGTAACGAATCTACAAAATAACTTTGAAGTAGGTACAATGGAACCCTGTCTCTCTGACCATAGAGCTCAGTTTATTATTATCCCTGGTAATTATAATCCATTAACTCACCAATTTGAAACTGTCAGGCATTTTACTCAGAAAAATATTGAAAAATTCAAATATGCTTTAAGTACATACTGATTTTCACAATGTTTTTATTGATTGCCAACTGCCAATTGAAGAATATACTTCGTATTTTTTGAATTGTTTAATTTACTTTATTGAATTGTTTTTTCCACCTAGAATGTGTCCTGTTAAATCAAATCAGTCACCTATAAATTGGTTTAACTCTAATTTGAAAAATTTAAGAGGGGAACTTCACTCATTGAATATTTGTTCAAATAGTGCAAAAAAGTGATTATTTCCTACAGCTGTATAAATCAAAACTCAAAATTTACAGAAATAAAATTAAACTTGCTAAGAAAAATGCTTTCAGCAAGCACATTCAAAAATCAGATAACAAAAGTAAGGACTGCTGGCGTATAATTAACTTTGAACGCAATAAAGTACATACTCCTAAAATTCATCCTGATTTAACTCCGGATAATTTTAATAACTACTTCACAACAGTGGCAATTAATATTATTAAGAACATTTCAAATAGTCAGTTTAAAGCACATGATTTTTTAAAGAGTAACGGGACAGTGTCATTTTGAAAAATTGACATTTGAGCCTACAGATATTGTTGAGGTTTGTAATTCTATAAAATCTTTAAATAACTCAAACTGTTTAGATATTTACAATATAAGTAATAACTTTTTGAAGTCAATAGTAGAATATGTTGCTGAACCATTAACGCTCTTAATTAATAAGTGCCTTGCGGAAGGCACTTATCCAGAGGCTTTCAAAAAATCGAAAGTTATTCCACTTTTCAAAAATGGTGATGCCAATAGAGTGGAGAACTACAGACCCATTTCTATTATTCCTACCTTTTCAAAAGTTTTTGAAATTGTAATTAGGAAAAGGCTGGTATCTTTTTTTTGATAAATTTAATATTTTAAACAACCCACCAGTTTGGATTTCGTAGTGGATGTTCAACGACACAAGCAGTGCTTAATGTTATTCACAGTTTAATTGAAGGTCTTGAAAGGGGTGAACATATGGCAATCACTTTATGTGACCTTTCAAAAGCATTTGACTGTGTATCTCATAATATTCTTACATCCAAGCTTGAATATTATGGCGTTGATGGATTAGCTCTCAAACTGTTATCATCATATTTACAGAATCGAGTACAATGTACAACTGTTGATGGTGTGCTTTCTGAGTTTAAATTAATTGAACATGGAGTCCCTCAAGGCTCAATATTAGGTCCTTTTTTCTTTCTAATTTATATCAACGATTTCAGTGACTTTATGATTACTTGCACTAGCATTCTGTTCGCAGATGATACTACTCTTATTCAAGGTAACAAAGATCATGAAACACTTTTAAATATGAGTAGTATGTACCTTCAAAAAGCTGAACTTTGGTTCGCTGCAAATAATTTACTACTAAATAAAAAGAAAACGCAAAATTTAGTCATTTCAAATAATCATTGTTTTAACAATGGAAAGCCAATTTTAATACTTGGAATGTTTATAGAACCCTCTTAAACGGCTCTTCTCATGTCCAATCATATTAGCAAAAAGCTTTCAGCAGTTGTATTCCTACTTAGACGTTTAGTCTCAATTGTTGATAATAGCACTTTAAAAATAGTTTATTTTTCTTTATTCCACTCTATTGTGTCATATGGGATTCTTCTGTGGGGAAATTCTCCAGCAGCTATAAAAATTTTTCGATTGCAAAAAACTGCAGTGAGAATTTTTAGCTGGACTTAATTATAGGGATCATTGTCAGCAGGCTTTCATCAATTTAGGGATACTGTCACTTCCTTCATTAGTTATTTTTTGTACTCTCGTTGAAATTCATAGAACTAAAGGTGATTTAATTAAAAATGAAGATATTCACACTCACCACACAAGATCAGCAAAATTTTTACGAAAACCTTTTTTTAGATTACAAAAGTCTGTGAGAAATTCATTGAATCTAGGGCTATATAATTTACTACCTGACGAAATTAAAAAATTGGATGCAAAAAAGTTTAAAATAACTATCAAATTATTTCTCATAAAACATTGTTTTTATAATACAGAAGAGTATCTCAAACATAACTTCAATGAGAATTGGTCATAAAGTTCTTTTTTCTTCCATTTATTGTCTTTTTTTTTTTTTTGATATGAATCATACTTGATTTTCTTTTTTGTGCTTCATTAAATTATCTGTTAGATATTTATTGCATCTTGACGTACTATAAACATCTTATTGTAAAATAGTGAATATACAAATATACTAATATACAAATATAATATACAAATATATACAAAGGAGTATACAAATATAACATATTATGAGGTCCTGAATAGGTATATGAACTTTTTGATTATGGAAAGCGTGATTTCGACTTATACCAAAGTTTGTAAAATTGCAAATAGCACTCCAAACACACGTAATATGATGTATTTGGTGCTGGAATCTGACATATAACGCACTTTTGAAGCAAAATCTTGCTTCTGAACAGATTAGCAGAGCCAGAAATTTCTCAACGAGACTCAGAAAAAACGCTGATAACTTGCTGGAAACGCAAAATTTTGTGCATTTGAGGACGGATTCATGCGTATTACGTTGTATTGGATAGATTTATGTGATTTGCGATACTTTGAAACTGCTCAGAATGTGGTAATTTAGACTTATTTCAAACTTCATATAACTGCAGATAGCGCTCTGAAAACACGGAATATGATGTTTTTGTTGATAGATTCATGCATATTATGAGGTCCTGAATAGGAATATGAACTTTTTGATTGTGGAAATCTGCTTGGAAAAGCGTGATTTCGACTTATTCCATAGTTTGTAAAACTGCAAATAGCGCTCTAAAAACACGAAATATGATGTATTTGGTGCTAGATTCTGCAATATAACGCACTTTTGAAGCAAAATCTTGCTTCTGAGCAAATTTACAGAGTCAAAAATTTCTCAACGAGACTCAGAAAAAACGCTGATAACTCGCTGGAAACGCAAAATTTTGTGCATTTGAGGACGGATTCATGCGGATAGCGCTCTGAAAACACGAAATATGATGTTTTTGTCGACAGATTCATACATATTATGAGGTCCTGAATAGGGATATGAACTTTTGGATTGTGAAAGTCAGCGCGGAAAAGCGTAATTTCGACTTATTCCAAAGTTTGTAAAACTGCAAATAGCACTCTAAAAACAGGAAATATGATGTATATGGTGCTAGATTCTGCCATATAACGCACTTTTGGAGCAAAATCTTGCTTCTGAGCAGATTTACAGTCAGAAATCTCTCAACAAGACTCAGAAAAAACGCTGATAACTCGCTGGAAACGCAAAATTTTGTGCATTTGAGGACGGATTCATGCGTACTATGTTGTATTGGATAGATTTATCTGATTTGGGATACTTTGAAACTGCTCAGAATGTGGTAATTTTGACTTATTTCAAACTTTATATAACTGCAGATAAATATAACTGCAGATAGCGCTCTGAAAACACAAAATATGATGTTTTTGTCGATAGATTCATACATATTATGAGGTCCTGAATAGGAATATGAACTTTTGAATTGTGGAAATCTGCGCTGTTTTGGATAGATTTATGTGATTTGCGATACTTAGAAACTGCTCAGAATGTGGTAATTTTGACTTATTTCAAACTTCATATAACTGCAGATAGCGCTCTGAAAACACGAAATATGATGTTTTGTCGACAGATTCATACAAATCATGAGGTCCTGAATAGGAATATGAACTTTCAGATTTTGGAAATCTGCGCGGAAAAGCGTGATTTCGACTTATTCCGAAGTTTGTAAAACTGCAAATGGCACTCTAAAAACACGAAATATGATGTATTTGGTGCTAGATTCTGCCATATAACGCACTTCTCAAGCAGAATCTTTCTTCTGAGCAGATTAACAGAGTCAAAAATTCCTTAACGAGACTCAGAAAAAACGCTGGTAACTTGCTGGAAACGCAAAATTTTGTGCATTTGAGGACGGATTCATGCGTATTATGTTGTATTGGATAGATTTCAGTGATTTGTGATACTTTGAAACTGCCCAGAATGTGGTAATTTTGACATATTCCAAGCTTCATATAACTGCAGAAAGCGCTCTGAAAACACGGAATATGATGTTTTTGTCGATAGATTCATACATATTATGAGGTCCTGAATAGGAATATGAACTTTTTGATTGTGAAAATCTGCGCGGAAAAGCGTGATTTCGACTTATTCCAAAGTTTGTAAAACGGCGAATAGCACACTAAAGACACGAATTATTATGTATTTGGTGCTAGATTCTGCCATATAACGCACTTTTGAAGCAAAATCTTGCTCCTGAGCAGTTTTACAGACTCAAAAATTTCTCAACGAGACTCAGAAAAAACGCTGATAACTCGCTGGAAACTCAAAATTTTGTGCATTTGAGAACGAATTCATGCGTATTATGTTGTATTGGATAGATTTATGTGATTTGCGATACTTTGAAACTGCTCAGAATGTGGTAATTTTGACTTATTTCAAACTTCATATAACTGCAGATAGCGCTCTGAAAACACGAAATATGATGTTTTTGTCGATAGATTCATACATATCATGAGATCCTGAATAGAAATACGAACTTTTTGAATGTGAAAATCTGCGCGGAAAAGCGTGATTTCGACTTATCCCAAAGTTTGTAAAACTGCAAATAGCACTCTAAAAACACGAAATATGATGTATTTGGTGCTAGATTCTGCGATATAATGCACTTTTGAAGCAAAATCTTGCTTCTGAGCCGATTTACAGAGTCAAAAATTTCTAAACGAGACTCAGAAAAAACGCTGATAACTCGCTGGAAACGCAAAATTTTGCGCATTCGAAGACGGATTCATGCGTATTATGTTGTATTGGATAGATTTATGTGATTTGCGATACTTTGAAACTGCTCAGAATGTGGTAATTTTGACGTATTTCAAACTTCAAATAACTGCGATAGCGCTCTGAAAACACGGGATATAATGTTTTTGTCGATAGATCCATACATATTTTCAGGTCCTGAATAGGAATATAAACGTAATGATTGTGGAAATCTGCGCGGGAAAGCGTGATTTCGACTTATTCCAAAGTTTGTAAAACTGCAAATAGCACTCTAAAGACACGAAATATGATGTACTAGGTGCTAGATTCTGCCATATAACGCACTTTCGAAGCAAAATCTTGCTTCTGAGCAGATTTACAGAGTCAAAAATTTCTCAACGAGACTCAGAAAAAACGCTGATAACTCGCTGGAAACGCAAGATTTTGTGCATTTGAGGACAGATTCATGCGTATTATGTTGTATTGGATAGATTGTTGTGACTTTCGATACTTTGAAACTGCTCAGAATGTGGTAATTTTGACTTATTTCAAACTTCATATAACTGCAGACAGCGCTCTGATAACGCGAAATATGATGTGTTTGTCGATAGATTCATACATATTATGAGGTCCTGAATAGGAATATGAACTATTTGATTGTGAGAAACTGCGCGGAAAAGCGTGATTTCGACTTATTCCAAATTTTGTAAAACTGCAAATAGCACTCTAAAAACACGCAATATGATGTATTTGGTGCTTGATTTTGCCATATAACGCACTTTTGAAGCAAAATCTTGCTTCTGAGCAGATTTACAGAGTCAAAAATTTCTCAACGAGACTCAGAAAAAACGCTGATAACTCGCTGGAAACGCAAAATTTTGCGCATACAAGGACGGATTCATGCGTATTATGCTGTATCGAATAGATTTATGTGATTTGCGATACTTTGAAACTGCTCAGAATGTGGTAATTAGGACTTATTTCAAACTTCATATAACTGCAGATAGCGCTCTGAAAACACGGAATATGATGTTTTTGTCGATAGATCCATACATATTCTGAGGTCCTGAATAGATATATGAACTTTATGATTGTGAAAACCTGCGCGGAAAAGCGTGATTCCGACTTATCCCAAAGTTTGTAAAACTGCGAATAGCACTTCAAAAACACAAAATATGATGTATTTGGTGCTAGATTCTGCCATAAAACGCACTTTTGAAGCAAAATCTTGCTTCTGAGCCGATTTACAGAGTCAAAAATTTCTAAACGAGACTCAGAAAAAACGCTGATAACTCGCTGGAAACGCAAAATTTTGCGCATTCGAAGACGGATTCATGCGTATTATGTTGTATTGGATAGATTTATGTGATTTGCGATACTTTGAAACTGCTCAGAATGTGGTAATTTTGACGTATTTCAAACTTCAAATAACTGCGATAGCGCTCTGGAAACACGGGATATAATGTTTTTGTTGATAGATTAATACATATTTTCAGGTCCTGAATAGGAATATAAACGTAATGATTGTGGAAATCTGCGCGGGAAAGCGTGATTTCGACTTATTCCAAAGTTTGTAAAACTGCAAATAGCACTCTAAAGACACGAAATATGATGTACTAGGTGCTAGATTCTGCCATATAACGCACTTTCGAAGCGAAATTTTGCTTCTGAGCAGATTTACAGAGTCAAAAATTTCTCAACGAGACTCAGAAAAAACGCTGATAACTCGCTGGAAACGCAAGATTTTGTGCATTTGAGAACAGATTCATGCGTATTATGTTGTATTGGATAGATTTATGTGACTTTCGATACTTTGAAACTGCTCAGAATGTGGTAATTTTGACTTATTTCAAACTTCATATAACTGCAGACAGCGCTCTGATAACGCGAAATATGATGTTTTTGTCGATAGATTCATACATATTATGAGGTCCTGAATAGTAATATGAACTATTTGATTGTGAGAAACTGCGCGGAAAAGCGTGATTTCGACTTATTCCAAATTTTGTAAAACTGCGAATAGCACTCTAAAAACACGAAATATGATGTATTTGGTGCTTGATTTTGCCATATAACGCACTTTTGAAGCAAAATCTTGCTTCTGAGCAGATTGACAGAGTCAAAAATTTCTCAACGAGACTCAGAAAAAACGCTGATAACTCGCTGGAAACGCAAAATTTTGCGCATACAAGGACGGATTCATGCGTATTATGCTGTATCGAATAGATTTATGTGATTTGCGATACTTTGAAACTGCTCAGAATGTGGTAATTAGGACTTATTTCAAACTTCATATAACTGCAGATAGCGCTCTGAAAACACGGAATATGATGTTTTTGTCGATAGATTCATACATATTCTGAGGTCCTGAATAGATATATGAACTTTATGATTGTGAAAACCTGCGCGGAAAAGCGTGATTCCGACTTATCCCAAAGTTTGTAAAACTGCGAATAGCACTTCAAAAACACAAAATATGATGTATTTGGTGCTAGATTCTGCCATAAAACGCACTTTTGAAGCAAAATCTTGCTTCTGAGCAGATTTACAGAGTCAAACATTTCTCAACGAGACTCAGAAAAAACGCTGATAACTCGCTGGAAACGCAAGATTTTGTGCATTTGAGGACAGATTCATGCGTATTATGTTGTATTAGATAGATTTATGTGACTTTCGATACTTTGAAACTGCTCAGAATGTGGTAATTTTGACTTATTTCAAACTTCATATAACTGCAGATAGCGCTCTGAAAACACGAAATATGATGTTTTTGTCGATAGATTCATACATATTATGAGGTCCTGAATAGAAATATGAACTATTTGATTGTGAGAATCTGCGCGGAAAAGCGTGATTTCGACTTATTCCAAATTTTGTAAAACTGCAAATAGCACTCTAAAAACACAAAATATGATGTATTTGGTGCTTGATTTTGCCATATAACGCACTTTTGAAGCAAAATCTTGCTTCTGGGCAGATTTACAGAGTCAAAAATTTCTCAACGAGACTCAGAAAAAACGCTGATAACTCGCTGGAAACGCAAAATTTTGCGCCTACAAGGACGGATTCATGCGTATTATGCTGTATCGAATAGATTTATGTGATTTGCGATACTTTGAAACTGCTCAGAATGTGGTAATTATGACTTATTTCAAACTTCATATAACTGCAGATAGCGCTCTGAAAACACGGAATATGATGTTTTTGTCGATAGATTCATACATATTATGAGGTCCTGAATGGGAATATGAACTTTTTGATTGTGAAAATCTGCGCGGGAAAGCGTGATTTAGACTTATTCCAAAGTTTGTAAAACTGCAAATAGCACTCTAAAAACACTAAATATGTTGTATTTGGTACTAGATTCTGCCATATAACGCACTTTTGAAGCAAAATCCTGCTTCTGAGCAGATTTACAGAGTCAAAAATATTTCAACGAGACTCAGAAAAAACGCTGATAACTCGCTGGAAACGCAGAATTTTGTGCATTTGAGGATGGATCCATACGTATTATGTTGTATTGGATAGATTTATGTGATTTGCGATACTTTGAAGCTGCTCAAAATGTGGTAATTTCGACTTATTCCAAACTTCATATAACTGCAGATAGCACTCTGAAAACACGGAATATGATGTTTTTGTCGTTAGATTCATACATATTATGAGGTCCTGAATAGGAATATGAACTTTCGGATTGTGAAAGTCCGCGCGGAAAGGCGTGATTTCGACTTATTCCAAAGTTTGTAAAACTGCGAATAGCACTCTAAAAACACGACATATGATGTATTTGGTGTTAGATTCTGCCATATAACGCACTTTTGAAGCAAAATCTTGCTTCTGAGCAGATTTACAGAGTCAAAAATTACTCAACGAGACTCAGAAAAAACGCTGATAACTCGCTGGAAACGCAAAATTTAGTGCATTTGAGGACGGATTCATGCGTATTATGTTGTATTGGATAGATTTATGTGATTTGCGATACTTTCAAACTGCTCAGAATGTGGTAATTTTGACTTATTTCAAACTTCATATAACTGCAGATAGCGCTCCGAAAACACGAGATATGATGTTTTTGTCGATAGATTCATACATATTATGAGGTCCTGAATAGGAATATGAACTTTTGGATTGTGAAAGTCTGCGTGGAAAAGCGTGATTCCGACTTATTCCAAAGTTTGTAGGACTGCAAATAGCACTCTAAAAACACGAAATATGATGTATTTAGTGCTGGATTCTGCCATATAACGCACTTTTGAAGCAAAATCTAGCTTCTAAGCAGATTGACAGAGTCAAAAATTTCTTAACGAGACTCAGAAAAAACGCTGATTACTCACTGGGAACGCAAAATTTTGTGCATTTGAGGACGGATTCATGCGTATTATGTTGTATTGGATAGATTTATGTGATTTGCGATACTTTGAAACTGCTCAGAATGTGGTAATTTTGACTTATTTCAAACTTCATATAACTGCAGATAGCGCTCTGAAAACACGAAATATGATGTTTTTGTCGACAGATCCATACATATTATGAGGTCCTGAATAGGAATATGAACTTCTGGATCGTGAAAATCTGCGCGGAAAGCGTGATTTCGACTTATTCCAAAGTTTGTAAAACTGCAAATAGCACTCTAAAAACACGAAATATGATGTATTTGGTGCTAGATTTTGCCATATAACGCACTTTTGAAGCAAAACCTTGGTTCTGAGCAGATTAACAGAGTCAAAAATCCCTCAACAAGACTTAGAAAAAACGCTGATAACTTCCTGGAAACGCAAAATTTAGTACATTTAAGGACGGATTCGAGCGTATTATGTTGTATTGGATAGATTTATGTGATTTGCGATACTTTGGAACTGCTCAGAATGTGGTAATTTTGGCTTATTTCAAACTTCATATAACTGCAGATAGCGCTCTGAAAACACGAAATATGACTTTTTTGTCGTTAGATTCATACATATTATGAGGTCCCGAATAAGAATATGAACTTTCGGATTGTGAAAGTCTGCGCGGAAAAGCATGATTTTGACTCATTCCAAAGTTTGTAAAACTGCAAATAGCACTCTAAAAACACGACATATGATGTATTTGGTGCTAGATTCTGCCATATAACGCACTTTTGATCAAAATCTTGCTCCTAAGCAGATTTACAGAGTCAAAAATTTCTCAACGAGACTCAGAAAAAACGCTGATAACTCGCTGGAAACGCAAAATTTCGTGCATTTAAGGACGGATTCATGCGTATTTTGTTGTATTGGATAGATTTATGTGATTTGCGATACTTTGAAACTGCTCAGAATGTGGTAATTTTGACATATTCCAAACTTCATATAACTGCAGAAAGCGCTCTGAAAACACGGAATATGATGTTTTTGTCGATAGATTCATACATAATATGAGGTCCTGAATAGTTATATGAACTTTTGGATTGTGAGAATCTGCGCGGAAAAGCGTGATTTCGACTTATTCCGAAGTTTGTAAAACTGCAAATAGCACTCTAAAAACACGAAATATGATGTATTTAGTGCTAGATTTTGCCATACAACGCACTTTTGAAGCAAAATCTTGCTTTTGAGCAGATTTACAGAGTCAAAAATTTCTCAACGAGACTCAGAAAAAACGCTGATAACTCGCTGGAAACGCAAAATTTTGTGCATTTGAGGACGAATTCATGCGTATTATGTTGTTTTGGATAGAATAATGTGATTTGCGATACTTTGAAACTGCTCTGAATGTGGTAATTTTGACTTATTTCAAACTTAATATAACTGCAGATAGCGCTCTGTAAACACAAGTATGATGTTTTTGTCAATAGATTCATACATATTATGAGGTCCTGAATAGGAATATGAACTTTTTGATTGTGAAAATCTGCGCGGAAAATCGTGATTTCGACTTATTCCAAAGTTTGTAAAACTGCAAATAGCACTTGTAACGCTCCTGAGTTCCCAATCCTAAAACTTCCAGTAGGCGGTGGCACCCCATATCATCTGCGAGAAGGTGGCGTACAGAAAAAACAATAATCGAATGCCTGTCACAAAAAGTGTAATTCTAATGTTGTAATACTTCAGTTTTGTCTTTATTAAATATCATTTCCCGTTTTGACATACATATGATATCTACTGTTCATTTTTTGCTGTTGTAGTCGATTCTCCATTAAACGTTATTGAATAATTTGTAAATGTAAATTCAGTGTTTATGTTGTTACAAATTGGCGCCCAACGAGAGGGCAAACAGCAATAAATAATAAAGGACATATGTGTATGTGGTTCGCAATCGTGTTGACGGTGCAGTTATTGTTCATTTCGCTATATTCAAGCGCGAATAACTGTAAGTTTCAGCAATTGATCCTAATTATTTCTGAAGAATAATAAAACAACCACGCCGCCTAAACGGAAGACACGAAAGATGGCTGATAAACAGCAGTTTATCTCCTTCACAGAAGAACAATTAGCACAGCTCATTGCAAGAATACAAAGTAACGTCCATGTATCGCAAGAATCAACTCCAGAGTCAGTTGCGTCTGGAAGTTTCGTCAAATGTAGTGCTCGTTTCGATGGAAAAACAGACTTAGATGTGAATGCATTCATCGATGCTGTAGAGATCTACAAAGATTGTGCAAACGTAAGTGATGCAAATGCTTTACGCGGATTACCGATGTTGCTACACGGTATTGCAGCTACTTGGTGGCAAGGGATTAGGCCCACGATAACTACTTGGAGCGATGCATAAGAAAATCTTCAAAATACATACGGTCCGTGTAAACCAGCATTTCAAATCTATCAAGAAATTTTTAAGATGGAACACAGTCTCACCATGTCAACTGATATCTTTATTTGTCAAGCACGTGCGTTATTCGCGCAGATTCCTGACAAATTAAGTGAAAAGATGCAAATAGATATGATCTATGGTTTATTGCATAGGAAAATCAGGAAAAGGCTTTCACGCAACAGTGTCACCACTTTCAAAGAACTGCTAGAGGCTGCAAGAGTTGTAGAACAATCTTTAGAAGAAACCAAAGCTACAGAGCCAACGGTTAAACCGGAAGAAAAGAAAACTACGTCGCAAGTAAATGACAGACCAAAATGCAAATTTTGTAGAAAGTTTGGCCACACTTTAGAAGAATGTCGGAATAAGAAGAAAGCGACGAAGGATACTAGTATTCCAATAGCTGAAAACAAGAGAAACCAAGAAGAAACAAATGAAACAAAGCCTCACTCAACAGTGAAATGTTACGGTTGTGGTACACCAGGGGTGTACCGATCAAAGTGCCCTACATGTCGAGGTAACCACAGCGCAAGTGCTATCACTGCTGATACAGTGGAATTCTACAATGTATCCACGAATAAAGATGTGAGATGGAAACATAGACCTGTTCTACCAATATCTATTATGGATGCAAAAGGTGTTGGTTTTGCTGATTCAGGGGCTCAAGCGACGATCGCAGGTAACAAACTTTATAAATTATTATTAATGAAAGGTTGTAGTTTCTCTAAGGACACAATACAAGTTGCATATGCTGATGGTGTTTTCCAAAGTAAAGATGTCCTGAAAGTCACAGTCGATGTCTCAATAAAGGAACGAGTTATTCCAACCCAGTTTGTTATACTTCCTGAAGAGACCGATAATTGTACACTATTGGGTGTTGATTTCCTGGCAAGAGCTAACATTGTCCTCAACTATAGACAGAGGACATGGTCATTCGGAGATGAGCCAAACACGCAGTTCCCATATGAAGAAGAAATAGCAAGAAGCCAAATAAACGTCAATGAAGTTGCTGTCTCAGAAATTTTACTTCGAGAAAATGAAGGTTATAAACTTTCCATCGAACAAAGAAATGAACTAAACTCATTGCTAGCTACCAATCACACGATCTTCGCGCCAGGGTCAGAAGCCACTGAATATGCTGAACACTCTATCAACACTGGTAATCACCAGCCTATATATGTGCCTCCATATAAACTATCCATACCAAAAAAGGAATTTTTGAAGAAAGAACTGGATAGAATGCTTGAAGAGAAAATCATAGAAGAGTGCGAAAGTCCTTGGGCGGCACCCACTGTGTTGGTACCCAGAAAAGATGGTGAGTTTAGAGTCTGTATAGATTACAGAAAATTGAACTCGATAACTGTAGGGGACAGTTATTCCATGCCCAGGATATACGAATTGCTGCAAAATGCCAAACGAACTCCGTACATGACGACGTTGGATCTGAGAGCCGGATATCATCAGGTAAAAGTGCGGGAAGAAGACATGGACAAAACATGTTTTGTGACACCTTTCGGGACTTATCGTTTTCGTAGGATGCCATTCGGTTTGCGCAACGCACCGGCGACTTTTCAGCGCCTGATAGACAGATTCAAAGCTGGATTGGGTGATGTAGCGATATTTGCATATCTAGACGACATAATTGTGCTGTCAGCAACTTTTGAAAGACACATGCAAGACTTGCAAACTGTGTTTAATAGACTAAAACAGTTCAATTTACGGGCCAAACGGGAAAAATGTCATTTTGCTCGCGAAAGTGTGCGGTACCTCGGTCACATAATTACTGCTGAGGGTATTCAAGTGGACCCTGAGAAAATCAGTGCAATCGTGAAGATTCCCCAACCACAAACTGTAAAACAAGTGCAATCCTTTCTACAAACTTGTTCGTGGTACAGAAAATTTATTGAAAATTTTTCCGAAATATCGCGACCGCTGTGTACACTTACTAAGAAAAATCAATCATGGAAATGGGGAACCGAAGAGAAGAAATCTTTTGAGAAGCTGAAACTGTTGTTGACTTCAGCTCCAACTTTACAACAAGCAGATTCCTCGAAGCCGTATATCCTCCGAACTGACGCCAGCAATTATGCATTAGGTGCAGTTCTCCTACAAGGTGAAGAGTTTTCTGGACGTCCGATTGAATATGCCAGTAGATTGCTGCTAGATGCAGAAAAAAACTATTCAACAACTGAACGAGAAGCACTTGCAGTCGTATGGGCAGTTGAGAAATTCAGGAGATATTTAGAGGGTGCTAAAGTAATAATAGGAACTGACCATCAACCACTGAAATGGTTACTACATTGAAAACTCCCACAGGCCGCCTAGCTAGGTGAGCCTTACGTTTACAACCTTATGATTTGAATATAAAGTACACACCAGGAAAAGAAAATGTGGTGGCGGATATGTTATCTCGTCCTATCATTGACGAATCAACTACAGATGCCAATGAAATATGCACGGTATCTTTGAATGTAACAAGTCAAAGTACAATTGAAATTCGTGAACAACATATGGAAGATCCAGATGTGCGGAAAATAATTGAGGCATTCGAAGGAGATGATCAAGTCGACGTATCACGGTGGACGGATAGAGGGTATATTCTCACGAATGGAGTGTTATATCGCTATTATTTGGATGAAGACACTGACGAACCTCAACTTGTGATACCTAAAGAAGGTCGAAAACGAGTGATGGAAGAATGTCATGATGATCCGACTGCTGGACACTATGGCGTTGACGCCATAGTAGGATCACGCAACGATACTTTTTCCCAGGAATGAGAAAATATGTGGAAGAATACCTGAAAGCTTGCCCTTTATGTCAACGATATAAAGCCACAAATCTTAAACCTGTAGGGTTATTACAAACCCCTGCGCCTACACAACGTTTTGAGACGATAGCCATGGATCTGGTTGGTCCGTTACCTCAAACACCAGAAGGTTATCGGTGGATATTTGTTGTGGAGGATACAGCTTCAAAATGGCTCGAAATCTTTCCTTTGCAGAATGCTACGGCCGAAGCTTGTGCTCGAGTTCTCATTAATGAAATATTTCTACGTTATGGAACTCCGCGACGTATGATAAGCGACAATGGTGTACAATTCATCGCGGATATTATGCAACAAGTCGCGTTTTGGTTCGAAATACGGCAAAGTTTCATACTATTATATCATCCAGAAAGTAACCCGGTGGAAAGGAAGAATCGGGATCTCAAAGTTCACATAGCCATGTTGGTGGGTGATAAACATGACAAGTGGGCCGAACAATTACCTGCTATACGTTTTGCCATGAATACAGTAAAGAGTATATCTACCGGCTATAGTGCTGCATATCTGACGTTTGGAAGAGAATTACGCACGCCTTTTGACGTTCAACACGATCTACGCCATATCGCTGAAGTAGATACCTTCATACCTGCGATCACACCTTTTCTTCGCAACTTTACGCAAACTTTGCGTGAAGCAACCGAAACAATAGCAAAACAACAAGATAGCCAAAAATCAAGGGTTGACTCCAAAAGACGACCTGCAGAAACCTTCAAACCAGGGGACAAAGTCATTGTGAAGAGCCACCTTCTGAGCAATGCCCGTAAAGGACTAAATGCTAAGTTAGCACCGAAACAAGATGGGCCCCACCAAATCAAGAGTGTAGTTACTCCAACTCCGTACGAACTAGGAGAAATTGGAACAAAGACACCTATAGGGAAGTATCATGTAAGCGACATTTCTAAGTTTCAGGAAAAAGAGGTTGAACCTGCATGCCTACCAGTCATTCCCAAACGAAAACAAGGAAGATCAAAAAAGGAACTCAGGCCAAGGTCTTTGTCTGGTCAGCGCTCGAGGCCGTTAGCTTCTAACCAGAGGGGGAGGGTGTAACGCTCCTGAGTTCCCAATCCTAAAACTTCCAGTAGGCGGTGGCACCCCATATCATCTGCGAGAAGGTGGCGTACAGAAAAAACAATAATCGAATGCCTGTCACAAAAAGTGTAATTCTAATGTTGTAATACTTCAGTTTTGTCTTTATTAAATATCATTTCCCGTTTTGACATACATATGATATCTACTGTTCATTTTTTGCTGTTGTAGTCGATTCTCCATTAAACGTAATTAAATAATTTGTAAATGTAAATTCAGTGTTTATGTTGTTACACACTCTAAAAACACGAAATATGTTGTTTTTGGTGCTAGATTCTGCCATATAACGCACTTTTGAAGCAAAATCTTCCTTCTGAGCAGATTTACAGAGTCAAAAATTTCTCAACGAGACTCAAAAAAAACGCTGATAACTCGCTGGAAAGGCAAAATTTTGTGCATTTGAGGACGGATTCATGCGTATTATGTTGTATTGGATAGATTTATGTGATTTGCGATACTTTGAGACTGCTCAGAATGTGGTAATTTTGACTTATTTCAAACTTCATATAACTGCGGATAGCGCTCTGAAAACACGAAATATGATGTCTTGTCGACAGATTCATACATATTATGAGGTCCAGAATAGGAATATGAACTTTTGGATTGTGAAAATCTGCGCGGAAAAGCGTGATTTCGACTTATTCCAAAGTTTGTAAAACTGCGAATAGCACTCCAAAAACACGAAATATGATGTATTTGGTGCTAGGTTCTGCCATATAACGCACTTTTGAAGCAAAATCTTGCTTCTGAGCAGATTTACAGGGTCAGAAATCTCTCAACGAGACTCAGAAAAAACGCTGATAACTAGTTGGAAACGCGAGATTTTGTGCATTTGAGGACGGATTCATGCGTATTATGTTGCATTGGATAGATTAATGTGATTTGCGATACTTTGAAACTGCTCAGAATGTGGTAATTTTGACTTATATCTAACTTCATATAACTGCAGATAGCGCTCTGAAACCACGAAATATGATGTTTTTGTCGATAGATTCATACATATTATGAGGTCCTTAAAAGGAATATGAACTTTTGGATTGTGAAAGTCTGCGCGGAAAAGCGTGATTTCGACTTATTCCAAAGTTTGTAGAACTGCAAATAGCACTCTAAAAACACGAAATATGATGTATTTGGTGCTAAATTCTGCCATATAACGCACTTTTGGAGCAAAATCTTGCTTCTGAGCAGATTTACAGAGTCAAAAATTTCTCAGCGAGACTCAAAAAAAAACGCTGATAACTCGCTGGGAACGCAAAATTTTGTGCATTTGAGGACGGATTCATGCGTATCATGTTGTATTGGATAGATTCATGTCATTTGCGATACATTGAAACTGCTCAGAATGTGGTAGTTTTGACTTATATCATAATTCATATAACTGCAGATTGCGCTCTAAAAACATGAAATATGATGTTTTTGTCGATAGATTCATACATATTATGAGGTCTTGGATAGGAATATGAACTTTTTGATTGTGAAAATCTGCGCGGAAAAGCGTGATTTCGAGTCATTCCAAAGTTTGAAAAACTGCAAATAGCACTCTAAAAACACGAAATATGATGTATTTAGCGCTGGATTCTGCCATATAACGCACTTTTGAAGCAGAATCTAGCTTCTGAGCAGATTGACAGAGTCAAAAATTTCTCAACGAGACTCAGAAAAAACGCTGATAACTCGCTGGGAACCCAAAATTTTGTGCATTTGAGGACGGATTCATGCGTATTATGTTGTATCGGATAGATTTATGTGATTTGCGATACTTAAAAACTGCTCAGAATGTGGTAATTTTGACTTATTTCAAACTTCATATAACTGCAGATAACGCTCTGAAAACACGAAATATGATGTTTTTGTCGACAGATCCATACATATTATGAGGTCCTGAATAGGAATATGAACTTTTGGATTGTGAAAGTCTGCGCGGAAAATCATGATTTCGACTTATTCTAAAGTTTGTAAAACTGCAAATAGCACTCAGAAAACACGAAATATGATGTATTTGGTGCTGAATTCTGCCATATAACGCACTTTTGAAGCAAAACCTTGGTTCTGAGCAGATTTACAGAGTCAAAAATCTCTCAACGAGACTCAGAAAAAACGCTGATAACTTGCTGGGAACGCAAAATTTAGTACATTTGAGGACGGATTCATGCGTATTATGTTGTATTGGATAGATTTATGTGATTTGCGATCCTTTGAAACTGCTCAGAATGTGGTAATTTTGGCTTATTACAAACTTCAAATAACTGCAGATAGCGCTCTGAAAACACGAAATATGATGTTTTTGTCGTTAGATTCATACATATTATGAGGTCCTGAATAGGAATATGAACTTTCGGATTGTGAAAGTCTGCGCGGAAAAGCATGATTTCGACTCATTCCAAAGTTTGTAAAACTGCAAATAGCACTCTAAAAACACGACATATGATGTATTTGGTGCTAGATTCTGCCATATAACGCACTTTTGAGGCAAAATCTTGCTTCTGAGCAGATTTACAGAGTCAAAAATATTTCAACGAGACTCAGAAAAACGCTGATAACTCGCTGGAAACGCGAAATTTTGTGCATTTGAGGACGGATTCATGCTCATTATGCTGTATTGGATAGATTTATGTGATTTGTGGTACTTTGAAACTGCTCAGAATGTGGTAATTTAGACTTATTTCAAACTTCATATAACTGCAGATAGCGCGCTAAAAACACGAAATATGATGTTTTTGTTGATAGGTTCATATATATTATAAGGTCCTGAATAGGAATATGAACTTTTTGATTGTAAAAATTTGCGCGGAAAAGCGTGATTTCGACTTATTCCAAAGTTTGTGAAACTGCAAATAGCACTCTGAAAACACGAAATATGATGTATTTGTTGCTAGATTCTGCCATATAACGCACTTTTGAAGCAAAATCTTGCTTCTGAGCAGATTTACAGAGTCAAAAATATTTCAACGAGACTCAGAAAAACGCTGATAACTCGCTGGAAACGCAGAATTGTGTGCATTAGAGGACGGATTCATGCGTATTATGTTGTATTGGATAGATTTATGTGATTTGCGATACTTTGGAACTGCTCAGAATGTGGTAATTTTGACTTATTCCAAACTTCATATAACTGCAGATAGCGCTCTGAGAACACAAAATATGATGTTTTTGTCGATAGATTCATACATATTATGACGTCCTGGATAGGAATATGAACTTTTTGATTGTGAGAATCTGCGCGGAAAAGCGTGATTTCGACTTATTCCAGAGTTTGTAAAACTGCAAATAGCACACTAAAAACACGAGATATGTTGTATTTGGTGCAAGATTCTGCCATATATCGCACTTTTGAAGCAAAATATTGCTTTTGAGCAGATTTACAGAGTCAAAAATTTCTCAACGAGACCCAAAAAAAACGCTGATAACTCGCTGGAAACGCAAAATTTGGTGCATCTGAGGACGGATTCATGCGTATTATGTTGTATTGGATAGATTTATGTGACTTGCGATACTTTGAAACTGAATGTGGTAATTTTGACTCATTTCAAACTCCATATAACTGCAGATAGCGCTCCGAAAACACGAAATATGATGTTTTTGTCGATAGATTCATACATATTATGAGGTTTTGAATAGGAATATGAACTTTTTGATTGTGGATATCTGCGCTGAAAAGCGTGATTTCGACTGAATTCCAAAGTTTGTAAAACTGCAAATAGCACTCAGAAAACACGAAGTATGTTGTATTTAATGCTAGATTCGGCCATATAACGCACTTTTGGAGCAAAATCTTGCTTCCGAGCTGATTTGCAGAGCCAAAAATTTCTCAACGAGACTCAGAAAAAACGCTGATAGCTTGCTGGAAACGCAGAATTTTGTGCATTTGAGGACGGATTCATGCGTATTATGTTGTATTGGATAGATTTATGTGATTTGCGATACTTTGAAACTGCTCAGAATGTGGTAATTTTGACTTATTTCAAACTTCATATAACTGCAGATAGCGCTCCGAAAACACGAAATATGATGTTTTTGTCGATAGATTCATACATATTATGAGGTCCTGAATGGGAATATGAACTTTTTGATTGTGAAAATCTGCGCGGGAAAGCGTGATTTAGACTTATTCCAAAGTTTGTAAAACTGCAAATAGCACTCTAAAAACACTGAATATGTTGTATTTGGTACTAGATTCTGCCATATAACGCACTTTTGAAGCAAAATCTTGCTTCTGAGCAGATTTACAGAGTCAAAAATATTTCAACGAGACTCAGAAAAAACGCTGATAACTCGCTGGAAACGCAGAATTTTGTGCATTAGAGGACGGATTTGTGCGTATTATGTTGGATTGGATAGATTTATGTGATTTGCAATACTTTGGAACTGCTCAGAATGTGGTAATTTTGACTTATTCCAAATTTCATGTAACTGCAGATAGCGCTCTAAAAACATGAAATATGATGTTTTTGTCTATAGATTCATACATATTATGAGGTCTTGAATAGGAATATGAACTTTTTGATCGTGAAAATCTGCGCGGAAAAGCGTGACTTCGACTCATTCCAAAATTTGAAAAACTGCAAATAGCACTCTAAAAACACGAAATATGATGTATTTGGTGCTAGATTCTGCCATATAACGCACTTTTGAAGCAAAATCTTGCTTCTGAGCAGATTCACAGAGTCAAAGATTTCAACGAGACTCAGGGAAAACGCTGATAACTCGCTGTAAACGTAGGATTTTGTGCATTTGAGGACGGATCCATGCGTATTATGTTGTATTGGATAGATTTATGTGATTTGCGATACTTTGAAGCTGCTCAAAATGTGGTAATTTCGACTTATTCCAAACTTCATATAACTGCAGATAGCACTCTGAAAAACACGGAATATGATGTTTTTTGTCGTTAGATTCATACATATTATGAGGTCCTGAATAGGAATATGAACTTTCGGATTGTGAAATTTCGCGCGGAAAGGCGTGATTTCGACTTATTCCAAAGTTTGTAAAACTGCAAATAGCACTCTAAAAACACGAAATAGGATGTATTTAGTGCTGGATTCTGCCATATAACGCACTTTTGAAGCAAAATCTAGCTTCTAAGCAGATTGATAGAGTCAAAAATTTCTTAACGAGACTCAGAAAAACGCTGATTACTCGCGGGAACGCAAAATTTTGTGCATTTGAGGACGGATTCATTGCGTATTATGTTGTATTGGATAGATTTATGTGATTTGCGATACTTTGAAACTGCTCAGAATGTGGTAACTTTGGCTTATTCCAAACTTCATATAACTGCAGATAGCGCTCTGAAAACACGAAATATGACTTTTTTGTCGTTAGATTCATACATATTATGAGGTCCTGAATAAGAATATGAACTTTCGGATTGTGAAAGTCTGCGCGGAAAAGCATGATTTTGACTCATTCCAAAGTTCGTAAAACTTCAAATAGCACTCTAAAAACACGACATATGATGTATTTGGTGCTAGATTCTGCCGTATAACGCACTTTTGATCAAAATCTTGCTCCTGAGCAGATTTACAGAGTCAAAAATTTCTCAACGAGACTCAGAAAAAACGCTGATAACTCGCTGGAAACGCAAAATTTCGTGCATTTAAGGACGGATTCATGCGTATTTTGTTGTATTGGATAGATTTATGTGATTTGCGATACTTTGAAACTGCTCAGAATGTGGTAATTTTGACATATTCCAAACTTCATATAACTGCAGAAAGCGCTCTGAAAACACGGAATATGATGTTTTTGTCGATAGATTCATACATATTATGAGGTCCTGAATAGTTATATGAACTTTTGGATTGTGAGAATCTGCGCGGAAAAGCGTGATTCCGACTTATTCCGAAGTTTGTAAAACTGCAAATAGCACTCTAAAAACACGAAATATGATGTATTTAGTGCTAGATTCTGCCATACAACGCACTTTTGAAGCAAAATCTTGCTTTTGAGCAGATTTACAGAGTCAAAAATTTCTCAACGAGACTCAGAAAAAACGCTGATAACTCGCTGGAAACGCAAAATTTTGTGCATTTGAGGACGAATTCATGCGTATTATGTTGTTTTGGATAGAATAATGTGATTTGCGATACTTTGAAACTGCTCTGAATGTGGTAATTTTGACTTATTTCAAACTTAATATAACTGCAGATAGCGCTCTGTAAACACAAGTATGATGTTTTTGTCAATAGATTCATACATATTATGAGGTCCTGAATAGGAATATGAACTTTTTGATTGTGAAAATCTGCGCGGAAAATCGTGATTTCGACTTATTCCAAAGTTTGTAAAACTGCAAATAGCACTTGTAACGCTCCTGAGTTCCCAATCCTAAAACTTCCAGTAGGCGGTGGCACCCCATATCATCTGCGAGAAGGTGGCGTACAGAAAAAACAATAATCGAATGCCTGTCACAAAAAGTGTAATTCTAATGTTGTAATACTTCAGTTTTGTCTTTATTAAATATCATTTCCCGTTTTGACATACATATGATATCTACTGTTCATTTTTTGCTGTTGTAGTCGATTCTCCATTAAACGTTATTGAATAATTTGTAAATGTAAATTCAGTGTTTATGTTGTTACAAATTGGCGCCCAACGAGAGGGCAAACAGCAATAAATAATAAAGGACATATGTGTATGTGGTTCGCAATCGTGTTGACGGTGCAGTTATTGTTCATTTCGCTATATTCAAGCGCGAATAACTGTAAGTTTCAGCAATTGATCCTAATTATTTCTGAAGAATAATAAAACAACCACGCCGCCTAAACGGAAGACACGAAAGATGGCTGATAAACAGCAGTTTATCTCCTTCACAGAAGAACAATTAGCACAGCTCATTGCAAGAATACAAAGTAACGTCCATGTATCGCAAGAATCAACTCCAGAGTCAGTTGCGTCTGGAAGTTTCGTCAAATGTAGTGCTCGTTTCGATGGAAAAACAGACTTAGATGTGAATGCATTCATCGATGCTGTAGAGATCTACAAAGATTGTGCAAACGTAAGTGATGCAAATGCTTTACGCGGATTACCGATGTTGCTACACGGTATTGCAGCTACTTGGTGGCAAGGGATTAGGCCCACGATAACTACTTGGAGCGATGCATAAGAAAATCTTCAAAATACATACGGTCCGTGTAAACCAGCATTTCAAATCTATCAAGAAATTTTTAAGATGGAACACAGTCTCACCATGTCAACTGATATCTTTATTTGTCAAGCACGTGCGTTATTCGCGCAGATTCCTGACAAATTAAGTGAAAAGATGCAAATAGATATGATCTATGGTTTATTGCATAGGAAAATCAGGAAAAGGCTTTCACGCAACAGTGTCACCACTTTCAAAGAACTGCTAGAGGCTGCAAGAGTTGTAGAACAATCTTTAGAAGAAACCAAAGCTACAGAGCCAACGGTTAAACCGGAAGAAAAGAAAACTACGTCGCAAGTAAATGACAGACCAAAATGCAAATTTTGTAGAAAGTTTGGCCACACTTTAGAAGAATGTCGGAATAAGAAGAAAGCGACGAAGGATACTAGTATTCCAATAGCTGAAAACAAGAGAAACCAAGAAGAAACAAATGAAACAAAGCCTCACTCAACAGTGAAATGTTACGGTTGTGGTACACCAGGGGTGTACCGATCAAAGTGCCCTACATGTCGAGGTAACCACAGCGCAAGTGCTATCACTGCTGATACAGTGGAATTCTACAATGTATCCACGAATAAAGATGTGAGATGGAAACATAGACCTGTTCTACCAATATCTATTATGGATGCAAAAGGTGTTGGTTTTGCTGATTCAGGGGCTCAAGCGACGATCGCAGGTAACAAACTTTATAAATTATTATTAATGAAAGGTTGTAGTTTCTCTAAGGACACAATACAAGTTGCATATGCTGATGGTGTTTTCCAAAGTAAAGATGTCCTGAAAGTCACAGTCGATGTCTCAATAAAGGAACGAGTTATTCCAACCCAGTTTGTTATACTTCCTGAAGAGACCGATAATTGTACACTATTGGGTGTTGATTTCCTGGCAAGAGCTAACATTGTCCTCAACTATAGACAGAGGACATGGTCATTCGGAGATGAGCCAAACACGCAGTTCCCATATGAAGAAGAAATAGCAAGAAGCCAAATAAACGTCAATGAAGTTGCTGTCTCAGAAATTTTACTTCGAGAAAATGAAGGTTATAAACTTTCCATCGAACAAAGAAATGAACTAAACTCATTGCTAGCTACCAATCACACGATCTTCGCGCCAGGGTCAGAAGCCACTGAATATGCTGAACACTCTATCAACACTGGTAATCACCAGCCTATATATGTGCCTCCATATAAACTATCCATACCAAAAAAGGAATTTTTGAAGAAAGAACTGGATAGAATGCTTGAAGAGAAAATCATAGAAGAGTGCGAAAGTCCTTGGGCGGCACCCACTGTGTTGGTACCCAGAAAAGATGGTGAGTTTAGAGTCTGTATAGATTACAGAAAATTGAACTCGATAACTGTAGGGGACAGTTATTCCATGCCCAGGATATACGAATTGCTGCAAAATGCCAAACGAACTCCGTACATGACGACGTTGGATCTGAGAGCCGGATATCATCAGGTAAAAGTGCGGGAAGAAGACATGGACAAAACATGTTTTGTGACACCTTTCGGGACTTATCGTTTTCGTAGGATGCCATTCGGTTTGCGCAACGCACCGGCGACTTTTCAGCGCCTGATAGACAGATTCAAAGCTGGATTGGGTGATGTAGCGATATTTGCATATCTAGACGACATAATTGTGCTGTCAGCAACTTTTGAAAGACACATGCAAGACTTGCAAACTGTGTTTAATAGACTAAAACAGTTCAATTTACGGGCCAAACGGGAAAAAATGTCATTTTGCTCGCGAAAGTGTGCGGTACCTCGGTCACATAATTACTGCTGAGGGTATTCAAGTGGACCCTGAGAAAATCAGTGCAATCGTGAAGATTCCCCAACCACAAACTGTAAAACAAGTGCAATCCTTTCTACAAACTTGTTCGTGGTACAGAAAATTTATTGAAAATTTTTCCGAAATATCGCGACCGCTGTGTACACTTACCAAGAAAAATCAATCATGGAAATGGGGAACCGAAGAGAAGAAATCTTTTGAGAAGCTGAAACTGTTGTTGACTTCAGCTCCAACTTTACAACAAGCAGATTCCTCGAAGCCGTATATCCTCCGAACTGACGCCAGCAATTATGCATTAGGTGCAGTTCTCCTACAAGGTGAAGAGTTTTCTGGACGTCCGATTGAATATGCCAGTAGATTGCTGCTAGATGCAGAAAAAACTATTCAACAACTGAACGAGAAGCACTTGCAGTCGTATGGGCAGTTGAGAAATTCAGGAGATATTTAGAGGGTGCTAAAGTAATAATAGGAACTGACCATCAACCACTGAAATGGTTACTACATTGAAAACTCCCACAGGCCGCCTAGCTAGGTGAGCCTTACGTTTACAACCTTATGATTTGAATATAAAGTACACACCAGGAAAAGAAAATGTGGTGGCGGATATGTTATCTCGTCCTATCATTGACGAATCAACTACAGATGCCAATGAAATATGCACGGTATCTTTGAATGTAACAAGTCGAAGTCCAATTGAAATTCGTGAACAACATATGGAAGATCCAGATGTGCGGAAAATAATTGAGGCATTCGAAGGAGATGATCAAGTCGACGTATCACGGTGGACGGATAGAGGGTATATTCTCACGAATGGAGTGTTATATCGCTATTATTTGGATGAAGACACTGACGAACCTCAACTTGTGATACCTAAAGAAGGTCGAAAACGAGTGATGGAAGAATGTCATGATGATCCGACTGCTGGACACTATGGCGTTGACGCCATAGTAGGATCACGCAACGATACTTTTTCCCAGGAATGAGAAAATATGTGGAAGAATACCTGAAAGCTTGCCCTTTATGTCAACGATATAAAGCCACAAATCTTAAACCTGTAGGGTTATTACAAACCCCTGCGCCTACACAACGTTTTGAGACGATAGCCATGGATCTGGTTGGTCCGTTACCTCAAACACCAGAAGGTTATCGGTGGATATTTGTTGTGGAGGATACAGCTTCAAAATGGCTCGAAATCTTTCCTTTGCAGAATGCTACGGCCGAAGCTTGTGCTCGAGTTCTCATTAATGAAATATTTCTACGTTATGGAACTCCGCGACGTATGATAAGCGACAATGGTGTACAATTCATCGCGGATATTATGCAACAAGTCGCGTTTTGGTTCGAAATACGGCAAAGTTTCATACTATTATATCATCCAGAAAGTAACCCGGTGGAAAGGAAGAATCGGGATCTCAAAGTTCACATAGCCATGTTGGTGGGTGATAAACATGACAAGTGGGCCGAACAATTACCTGCTATACGTTTTGCCATGAATACAGTAAAGAGTATATCTACCGGCTATAGTGCTGCATATCTGACGTTTGGAAGAGAATTACGCACGCCTTTTGACGTTCAACACGATCTACGCCATATCGCTGAAGTAGATACCTTCATACCTGCGATCACACCTTTTCTTCGCAACTTTACGCAAACTTTGCGTGAAGCAACCGAAACAATAGCAAAACAACAAGATAGCCAAAAATCAAGGGTTGACTCCAAAAGACGACCTGCAGAAACCTTCAAACCAGGGGACAAAGTCATTGTGAAGAGCCACCTTCTGAGCATTGCCCGTAAAGGACTAAATGCTAAGTTAGCACCGAAACAAGATGGGCCCCACCAAATCAAAAGTGTAGTTACTCCAACTTCGTACGAACTAGGGGAAATTGGGACAAAGACACCTATAGGGAAGTATCATGTAAGCGATATTTCTAAGTTTCAGGAAAAAGAGGTTGAACCTGCATGCCTACCAGTCATTCTCAAACGAAAACAAGGAAGACCAAAAAAGGAACTCAGGCCAAGGTCTTTGTCTGGTCAGCGCTCGAGGCCGTTAGCTTCTAACCAGAGGGGGAGGGTGTAACGCTCCTGAGTTCCCAATCCTAAAACTTCCAGTAGGCGGTGGCACCCCATATCATCTGCGAGAAGGTGGCGTACAGAAAAAACAATAATCGAATGCCTGTCACAAAAAGTGTAATTCTAATGTTGTAATACTTCAGTTTTGTCTTTATTAAATATCATTTCCCGTTTTGACATACATATGATATCTACTGTTCATTTTTTGCTGTTGTAGTCGATTCTCCATTAAACGTAATTGAATAATTTGTAAATGTAAATTCAGTGTTTATGTTGTTACACACTCTAAAAACACGAAATATGTTGTTTTTGGTGCTAGATTCTGCCATATAACGCACTTTTGAAGCAAAATCTTCCTTCTGAGCAGATTTACAGAGTCAAAAATTTCTCACGAGACTCAAAAAAAAACGCTGATAACTCGCTGGAAAGGCAAAATTTTGTGCATTTGAGGACGGATTCATGCGTATTATGTTGTATTGGATAGATTTATGTGATTTGCGATACTTTGAGACTGCTCAGAATGTGGTAATTTTGACTTATTTCAAACTTCATATAACTGCGGATAGCGCTCTGAAAACACGAAATATGATGTCTTGTCGACAGATTCATACATATTATGAGGTCCAGAATAGAAATATGAACTTTTGGATTGTGAAAATCTGCGCGGAAAAGCGTGATTTCGACTTATTCCAAAGTTTGTAAAACTGCAAATAGCACTCCAAAAACACGAAATATGATGTATTTGGTGCTAGGTTTTGCCATATAACGCACTTTTGAAGCAAAATCTTGCTTCTGAGCAGATTTACAGGGTCAGACATCTCTCAACGAGACTCAGAAAAAACGCTGATAACTCGCTGGGAACCCAAAATTTTGTGCATTTGAGGACGGATTCATGCGTATTATGTTGTATTGGATAGATTTATGTGATTTGCGATACTTAAAAACTGCTCAGAATGTGGTAATTTTGACTTATTTCAAACTTCATATAACTGCAGATAGCGCTCTGAAAACACGAAATATGATGTTTTTGTCGACAGATCCATACATATTATGAGGTCCTGAATAGGAATATGAACTTTTGGATTGTGAAAGTCTGCGCGGAAAAGCATGATTTCGACTTATTCTAAAGTTTGTAAAACTGCAAATAGCACTCAGAAAACACGAAATATGATGTATTTGGTGCTGAATTCTGCCATATAACGCACTTTTAAAGCAAAACCTTGGTTCTGAGCAGATTCACAGAGTGAAAAATCTCTCAACGAGACTCAGAAAAAAACGCTGATAACTTGCTGGGAACGCAAAATTTAGTACATTTGAGGACGGATTCATGCGTATTATGTTGTATTGGATAGATTTATGTGATTTGCGATACTTTGAAACTGCTCAGAATGTGGTAATTTTGGCTTATTTCAAACTTCGAATAACTGCAGATAGCGCTCTGAAAACACGAAATATGATGTTTTTGTCGTTAGATTCATACATATTATGAGGTCCTGAATAGGAATATGAACTTTCGGATTGTGAAAGTCTGCGCGGAAAAGCATGATTTCGACTCATTCCAAAGTTTGTAAAACTGCAAATAGCACTCTAAAAACACGACATATAATGTATTTGGTGCTAGATTCTGCCATATAACGCACTTTTGAGGCAGAATCTTGCTTCTGAGCAGATTTACAGAGTCAAAAATTTCTCAACGAGACTCGGAAAAATGCTGATAACTCGCTGGAAACGCAAAATTTTGTGCATTTGAGGACGGATTCATGCGTATTATGTTGTATTGGATAGATTTATGTGATTTGCGATACTTTGAGACTGCTCAGAATGTGGTAATTTTGACTTATTTCAAACTTCATATAACTGCAGATAGCGCTCTGAAAACACGAAATATGATGTCTTGTCGACAGATTCATACATATTATGAGGTCCTGAATAGGAATATGAACTTTTGGATCGTGAAAATCTGCGCGGAAAAGCGTGATTTCGACTCATTCAAAGTTTGTAAAACTGCAAATAGCACTCAGAAAACACGAAATATGATGTATTTGGTGCTGAATTCTGCCATATAACGCACTTTTGAAGCTAAACCTTGGTTCTGAGCAGATTTACAGAGTCAAAAATCTCTCAACGAGACTAAGAAAAAACGCTGATATCTTGCTGGAAACGCAAAATTTAGTACATTTGAGGACGGATTCATGCGTATTATGTTGTATTGGATAGATTTATGTGATTTGCGATACTTTGAAACTGCTCAGAATGTGGTAATTTTGGCTTATTTCAAACTTCATATAACTGCAGATAGCGCTCTGAAAAGCCGAAATATGATGTTTTTGTCCTTAGATTCATACATATTATGAGATCCTGAATAGGAATATGAACTTTCGGATTGTAAAAGTCTGCGCGGAAGAGCATGATTTTGACTCATTCCAAAGTTTGTAAAACTGCAAATAGCTCTCCAAAAACACGACATATGATGTATTTGGTGCTAGATTCTGCCATATAACGCACTTTTGAAGCAAAATCTTGCTTCTGAGCAGATTTACAGAGTCAAAAATTTCTGAACGAGACTCGGAAAAAACGCTGATAACTCGCTGGAAACGCAAAATTTTGTGCATTTGAGGACGGATTCATGCGTATTATGTTGTATTGGATAGAATTATGTGATTTGCGATACTTTGAAACTGCTCAGAATGTGGTAATTTTGACTTATTCCAAACTTCATATAACTGCAGAAAGCGCTCTGAAAACACGAAATATGATGTTTTTGTCGATAGATTCATATATATTATGAAGTCCTGAATAGGAATATGAACTTTTGGATTGTGAGAATCTGAGCGGAAAAGCGTGATTTCGACTTATTCCGAAGTTTGTAAACTGCAAATAGCACTCTAAAAACACGAAATATGATGTATTTGATGCTAGATTCTGCCATATAACGCACTTTTGAAGCAAAATCTTGCTTTTGAGCAGATTTAAGGAGTCAAAAATTTCTCAACGAGACTCAGAAAAAACGCTGATAACTCGCTGGAAACGCAAAATTTTGTGCATTTAAGGACGAATTCATGCGTATTATGTTGTATTGGATAGATTAATGTGATTTGCGATACTTTGAAACTGCTCTGAATGAGGTAATTTTGACTTATTTCAAACTTCATATAACTGCAGATAGCGCTCTGAAAACACGGAATATGATGTTTTTGTCGATAGATTCATACATATTATGAGGTCCTGAATAGGATATGAGCTTTTTGATTAAGAAAATCTGCGCGGAGAATCGTGATTTCGACTTATTCCAAAGTTTGTAAAACTGCAAATAGCACTCTAAAAACACGGAATATGTTGTTTTTGGTGCTAGAGTCTGCCATATAACGCACTTTTGAAGCAAAATCTTCCTTCTGAGCAGATTTACAGAGTCAAAAATTCATCAGCAAGACTCAAAAAAAACGCTGATAACTCGCTGGAAAAGGCAAAATTTTGTGCATTTGGGACGGATTCATGCGTATTATGTTGTATTGGATAGATTTATGTGATTTGCGATACTTTGAGACTGCTCAGAAAGTGGTAATTTTGACTTATTTCAAACTTCATATAACTGCAGATAGCGCTCTGAAAACACGAAATATGATGTCTTGTCGACAGATTCATACATATTATGAGGTCCTGAATAGGAATATGAACTTCTGGATTGTGAATATCTGCTCGGAGAAGCGTGATTCCGACTTATTCCAAAGTTTGTAAAACTGCAAATGGCACTCTAAAAACACGAAATATGATGTATTTGGTGCTAAATTCTGCCATATAACGCACTTTTGGTGCAAAATCTTGCTTCCGAGCAGATTTACAGAGTCAAAAATTTCTCAGCGAGGCTCAGAAAAAACGCTGATAACTCGCTGGGAACGCAAAATTTTGTGCATTTGTGGACGGATTCATGCGTATTATGTTGTATTGGATAGATTTATGTGATTTGTGATACTTTGAAACTGCTCAGAATGTGGTAATTTTGACTTATTTCAAACTTCTTATAACTGCAGATAGCGCTGTGAAAACCCGAAATATGATGTTTTGTCGACAGATTCATACATATTATGAGGTCCTGAATAGGAATATGAACTTTTGGATTGTGAAAAGTCTGCGCGGAAGAGCGTGATTTCGACTTATTCAAAGTTTGTAAAACTGCAAATAGCACTCCAAAAACACGAAATATGATGTATTTGGTGCTAGATTCTGCCATATATCGCACTTTTGAAGCAGAATCTTGCTTCTGAGCAGATTCACAGAGTCAAAAATTTCTCAACGAGACTCAGAAAAAACGCTGATAACTCGCTGGAAACGCAAAATTTTGTGCATTTGAGGACGGATTCATGCGTATTATGTTGCATTGGATAGATTTATGTGATTCTTGATACTTTGGAACTGCTCAGAATGTGGTAATTTTGACTTATTTCAAACTTCATATAACTGCAGATAGCGCTCTGAAAACACGAGATATGATGTTTTTGTCGATAGATTCATACATATTATGAGGTCCTGAATAGGAATATGAACTTTTGGATTGTGAAAGTCTGCGCGAAAAAGCGTGATTTCGACTTATCTCCAAAGTTTGTAAAACTGAGAATAGCACTCTAAAAACACGAAAATATGATGTATTTAGTGCTGGATTCTGCCATATAACGCACTTTTGAAGCAAAATCTTGCTTCTGAGCAGATTGACAGAGCCAAAAATTTCTCAACGAGACTCAGAGAAAACGCTGATAACTCGCTGGGAACGCAAAATTTTGTGCATTTGAGGACGGATTCATGCGTATTATGTTGTATTGGATAGATTCATGTGATTTGTGATACTTTGAAACTGCTCAGAATGTTGGTAATTTCGACTTATTTCAAACTTCATATAACTGCAGATAGCGCTCTGAAAACACGAAATATGATGTTTTTGTTGACAGATCCATACATATTATGAGGTCCTGAATAGGAATATGAACTTCTGGATCGTGAAAATCTGCGCGGAAAAGCGTGATTCCGACTTATTCCAAAGTTTGTTAAACTGCAAATAGCACTCTAAAAACACGAAATATGATGTATTTGGTGCTAGATTCTGCCATATAACGCACTTTTGAAGCAAAACCTTGGTTCTGAGCAGATTTACAGAGTCAGAAATTTCTCAACGAGACTCAGATCAAACGCTGATAACTCGCTGGAAACGCAAAATTTTGTGCATTTGAGGACGGATTCATGCGTATTATGTTGTATTGGATAGATTTATGTGATTTGCGATACTTTGAAACTGCTCAGAATGTGGTAATTTTGACTTATTTCAAACTTCATATAACTGCAGATAGCGCTCTGAAAACACGAAATATGATGTTTTGTCGTTGGATTCATACATATTATGAGGTCCTGAATAGGGATATGAACTTTCGGATTGTGAAAGTCTGCGCGGAAAAAGCATGATTTCGACTCATTCCAAAGTTTGTAAAACTGCAAATAGCACTCTAAAACACGACATATAATGTATTTTTGTGCTAGATTCTGCCATATAACGCACTTTTGAGGCAAAATCTTGCTTCGAGCAGATTTACAGAGTCAAAAATTCCCCAACGAGACTCAGACGAACGCTGATAACTTGCTGGAAACGCAAAATTTAGTACATTTGAGGACGGATTCATGCGTATTATGTTGTATTGGATAGATTTATGAGATTTGCGATACTTTGAAACTGCTCAGAATGTGGTAATATTGACTTATTCCAAACTTCATATAACTGCAGAAAGCGCTCTGAAAACACGAAATATGATGTTTTTGTCGATAGATTCATACATATTATGAGGTCCTGAATAGGAATATGAACTTTTGGATTGTGAGAATCTGCACGGAAAAGCGTGACTTCGACTTATTCCGAAGTTTGTAAAACTGCAAATAGCACTCTAAAAACACGAAATATGATGTATTTGGTGCTAGATTCTGCCATATAACGCACTTTTGAAGCAAAATCTTGCTTTTGAGCAGATTTACAGAGTAAAAAATGTCTCAACGAGACTCAGAAAAAAACACTGATAACTCGCTGGGAACGCAAAATTTAGAGCATTTGAGGACGAATTCATGCGTATTATGTTGTATTGGATAGATTCATGTTATTTGCGATACTTTGAAACTGCTCTGAATGTGGTAATTTTGGCTTAATTCAAACTTCATATAACTGCAGATAGCGCTCTGAAACACGAAATATGATGTTTTTGTCGTTAGATTCATACATATTATGAGGTCCTGAATTGGAATATGAACTTTCGGATTGTGAAAGTCTGCGCGGAAAAGCATGATTTCGACTCATTCCAAAGTTTGTAAACTGCAAATAGCACTCTAAAAACACGACATATAATGTATTTTGTGCTAGATTCTGCCATATAACGCACTTTTGAGGCAAAATCTTGCTTCGAGCAGATTTACAGAGTCAAAAATTCCCCAACGAGACTCAGAACGAAACGCTGATAACTTGCTGGAAACGCAAAATTTAGTACATTTGAGGACGGATTCATGCGTATTATGTTGTATTGGATAGATTTATGAGATTTGCGATACTTTGAAACTGCTCAGAATGTGGTAATATTGACTTATTCCAAACTTCATATAACTGCAGAAAGCGCTCTGAAAACACGAAATATGATGTTTTTGTCGATAGATTCATACATATTATGAGGTCCTGAATAGGAATATGAACTTTTGGATTGTGAGAATCTGCACGGAAAAGCGTGACTTCGACTTATTCCGAAGTTTGTAAAACTGCAAATAGCACTCTAAAAACACGAAATATGATGTATTTGGATGCTAGATTCTGCCATATAACGCACTTTTGAAGCAAAATCTTGCTTTTGAGCAGATTTACAGAGTAAAAAATGTCTCAACGAGACTCAGAAAAAACACTGATAACTCGCTGGGAACGCAAAATTTAGAGCATTTGAGGACGAATTCATGCGTATTATGTTGTATTGGATAGATTCATGTTATTTGCGATACTTTGAAACTGCTCTGAATGTGGTAATTTTGGCTTAATTCAAACTTCATATAACTGCAGATAGCGCTCTGAAAACACGAAATATGATGTTTTTGTCGTTAGATTCATACATATTATGAGGTCCTGAATTGGAATATGAACTTTCGGATTGTGAAAGTCTGCGCGGAAAAGCATGATTTCGACTCATTCCAAAACTTGGAAAACTGCAAATAGCACTCTAAAAACACGACATATAATGTATTTTGTGCTAGATTCTGCCATATAACGCACTTTTTGAGGCAAAATCTTGCTTCTGAGCAGATTTACAGAGTCAAAAATTTTTCAACGAGACTCAGAACAAACGCTGATTACTCGCTGGAAACGCAAAATTTTGTGCATTTGAGGACGGATTCATGCGTATTATGTTGTATTGGATAGATTTATGAGATTTGCGATACTTTGAAACTGCTCAGAATGTGGTAATATTGACTCATTCCAAACTTCATATAACTGCAGAAAGCGCTCTGAAAACACGAAATATGATGTTTTTGTCGATAGATTCATACATATTATGAGGTCCTGAATAAGAATATGAACTTTTGGATTGTGAGAATCTGCACGGAAAAGCGTGACTTCGACTTATTCTTATTTGTAAAACTGCAGATAGCACTCTAAAACACGAAATATGATGTATTTGGTGCTAGATTCTGCCATATAACGCACTTTTGAAGCAAAATACTTGCTTTTGAGCAGATTTACAGAGTAAAAAATGTCTCAACGAGACTCAGAAAAAACACTGATAACTCGCTGGAAACGCTAAATTCAGAGCATTTGAGGACGAATTCATGCGTATTATGTTGTATTGGATAGATTAATGTGATTTGCGATACTTTGAAACTGCTCTGAATGTGGTAATTTTGACTTATTTCGAGCTTCATATAACTGCAGATAGCGCTCTGAAAACACGAAATATGATGTTTTTGTCGATAGATTCATACATATTATGAGGTCCTGAATAGGAATATGAACTTTTTGATTGTGAAAATCTGCGCGGAAAATCGTGATTTCGACTTATTCCAAAGTTTGTTAAAACTGCAAATAGCACTCTAAAACACGAATTTATAATGTATTTTGTGCTAGATTCTGCCATATAACGCACTTTTGAGGCAAAATCTTGCTTCTGAGCAGATTTACAGAGTCAAAAATTTCTCAACGAGACTCAGAACAAACGCTGATTACTCGCTGGAAACGCAAAATTTTGTGCATTTGAGGACGGATTCATGCGTATTATGTTGTATTGGATAGATTTATGAGATTTGCGATACTTTGAAACTGCCTCAGAATGTGGTAATATTGACTTATTCCAAACTTCATATAACTGCAGAAAGCGCTCTGAAAACACGAAATATGATGTTTTTGTCGATAGATTCATACATATTATGAGGTGCTGAATAGGAATATGAAACTTTTGGATTGTGAGAAGCTGCACGGAAAAGCGTGACTTCGACTTATTCCGAAGTTTGTAAAACTGCAATAGCACTCTAAAAACACGAAATATGATGTATTTGGTGCTAGATTCTGCCATATAACGCACTTTTGAAGCAAATCTTGCTTTTGAGCAGATTTACAGAGTAAAAAATGTCTCAACGAGACTCAGAAAAAACACTGATAACTCGCTGGGAACGCAAAATTCAGAGCATTTGAGGACGAATTCATGCGTATTATGTTGTATTGGATAGATTCATGTTATTTGCGATACTTTGAAACTGCTCTGAATGTGGTAATTTTGACTTATTTCGAGCTTCATATAACTGCAGAAAGCGCTCTGAAAACACGGAATATGATGTTTTTGTCGATAGATTCATACATATTATGAGGTCCTGAATAGGAATATGAACTTTTTGATTGTGAGAATCTGCGCGGAAAATCGTGATTTCGACTTATTCCAAAGTTTGTAAAACTGCAAATAGCACTCTAAAAACACGAAATATGTTGTTTTTGGTGCTAGATTCTGCCATATAACGCACTTTTGAAGCAAAATCTTTTTTCTGAGCAGATTCACAGAGCCAAAGATTTCTCAACGAGACTCAAAAAAAACGCTGATAACTCGCTGGAAAAGCAAAATTTTGTGCATTTAAGGACGGATTCATGCGTATTATGTTGTATTGGATAGATTCATGTGATTTGCGATACTTTGAGACTGCTCGGAATGTGGTAATTTTGACTTATTCCAAACTTCATATAACTGCAGATAGCGCTCTGAAACACGAAATATGATGTCTTGTCGACAGATTCATACATATTATAAGGTCCTGAATAGGAATATGAACTTTCGGATCAACGAGACTCAGGAAAAAACGCTGATAACTAGCTGGAAACGCAAAATTTTGTGCATTTGAGGACGGATTCATGCGTATTATGTTGTATTGGATAGATTTATGTGATTTGCGATACTTTGAAACTGCTCAGAAGGTGGTTAATTTTGACTTATTTCAAACTTCATATAACTGCAGATAGCGCTCTAAAACCACGAAATATGATGTTTTTGTCGATAGATTCATACATATTATGAGGTCCTGAAAGGAATATGAACTTTTGAATTGTGAAAGTCTGCGCGGGAAAAGCGTGATTTCGACTTATTCCAAAGTTTGTAGAACTGCAAATAGCACTCTAAAAAACACGAAATATTATGTATTTGGTGCTAAATTCTGCCATATAACGCACTTTTGGAGCAAAATCTTGCTTCTGAGCAGATTTACAGAGTCAAAAATTTCTCAGCGAGACTCAGAAAAAACGCTGATAACTCGCTGGGAACGAAAAATTTTGTGCATTTGAGGACGGATTCATGCGTATTATGTTGTATTGGATAGATTTATGTGATTTGCGAAACTTTGAAACTGCTCAGAATGTGGTAATGTTGACTTATTTCGAACTTCATATAACTGCAGATAGCGCTCTGAAAACCCGAAATATGATGTTTTGTCGACAGATTCATATATATTATGAGGTCCTGAATAGGAATATGAACTTTTGGATAGTGAAAATCTGCGCGGAAAAGCGTGATTTTGACTTATTCCAAGTTTGTAAAACTGCAAATAGCACTCCAAAAACACGAAATATGATGTATTTGGTGCTAGATTCTGCCATATATCGCATTTTGGAGCAGAATTCTTACTTCTGAGCAGATTTACAGAATCAAAAATCTCTCAACGAGACTCAGAAAAAACGCTGATAACTTGCTGGAAACGCAAAATTTAGTACATTTGAGGACGGATTCATGCGTATTATGTTGTACTGGATAGATTTAAGTGATTTGCGATACTTTGAAACTGCTCAGAATGTGGTAATTTTGGATTATTCCAAACTTCATATAACTGCAGATAGCGCTCTGAAACACGAAATATGATGTTTTTGTCGTTAGATTCATACATATTATGAGGTCCTGAATAGGAATATGAACTTTCGGATTGTGAAAGTCTGCGCGGAAAAGCATGACTTCGACTTATTCAAAAGTTTGTAAACCGCAAATAGCACTCTAAAAACAGGAAATATGATGTATTTGGTGCTAGATTCTGCCATATAGCGCATTTCTGGAGCAGAATCTTACTTCTGAGCAGATTTTACAGAATCAAAATTTCTCAACGAAACTCAGAAAAAACACTGATAACTCGCTGAAAACGCAAAATTTTGTGCATTTGAGGACGAATTCATGCGTATTATGTTGTATTGG